>CM033476.1:22578859-22858859 GCA_019447015.1 Hymenochirus boettgeri | reverse complement strand
GATAGATAATAGATAGATAGATAGATAGATAGATAATAGATAGATAGATAGATAGATAGATAGATAGATAATAGATAGATAGATAGATAGATAGATAGATAGTAGATAGATATATTTATTCTCATAAATATTGCCTATTGCCTCCAAGCTGACTTCTCTCCATGCTGTCAATCAAGGCTGTGACTGCTGACACCACAACCAATAATTGAATGCTGATTCCCCTGATGCCTCCACTGCACATACTCAAGCTTATAATAAGCTCATGGAGCAGAAGGAGGAGATTGATACCTTTGCCAGAAATTAATATAACATCATTAAAATCTAGTTAGAAATACATGAAGTTATCAGTTTTTTGTTTTAAGCGCAGACATGCCCTTTAATTATCAAATACAGAGATATTGTTTTCAATAACTTATAAAGATCAAATAGAAGCAACCACTAAACTGAATGCTCTGCTGTCTATGGTTTGCCCTGTATAAAGATCATGACTTACTGAAATTAGACAGAATGAAAGACAAGAAATAATACCCACAATGCACTGATTATTCTTATGACAGGAGATGGAGTCCTGAAAAACTGAAACTCAATGACTATCTACAAAATAAACCTCTACATTGTGTCTTTCCCTCAGACAATGTATAAGAACCAGACATCGATCACTGAGATTTCTCTCTTGGGATTCCAGAATCTCCATAACTTCAGGATTCCGCTCTTCACCCTGTTCCTTTTGGGTATAATAAGATGGTTTATTGGGAAGAAAACCAAATCAGTTGGTGGCGGTTCGGGCACGGGAAACAAATAGCATGATTGATATTATTATACGAATATACTGTTATTGGTTACTATTTACAGTGCATAATATATAAAATCCTATATACCAACCTATTATTCCTCTACCCACAAACCCTTTGAGCTGGAAACATTACACCTCACACAGATTGTAGGTGACAACATTATTAGAAAAAAAAGATAACTAGATAACTAGATAGTTTTAGTAGAATAGACCAAATGAACAGATTGATGGGACGCAGACAGTAGATTACATAAACAGAAGACAGACGTGGTAGATAATAGACAGACAGACAGACAACAGATAGATGATAGATAGATAGATAGATAGATAGATAGATAGATAGATAGATGATGGAGATAGATAGATAGAAATAGATGAGTGATAGATAGATAGATAGATAGTAGATAGATAGATAGATAGATGATAGGATAGATAGCAGAATAGATAGATAGATAGTAATAGAAGGATATGGGGGACAGACCAGACAGAACAGATGGGGTGATACGACAAATAGAAGATAAGAAGAACGATAGTAGAAGTAGAAGAAGATGCTAGATAAGATAGATAGCTAGATAGATGATAGATAGATTGATAGATAGATAGTAGAAGATAGAGACAGAGATAGATAGATAGAAGATAGAGAGATAGATAGATAGATAGATAGATAGATAGATAGATAGATAGATAGATAGATAGATAGATGATAGATAGATAGATGATAGATAGATAGATAGATAGATAGATGATAGATAAGATAGATGATAGATAGATAGATAGATAAATAGATAGATAGATAAATGGTAGATAGATAGATAAGATAGATGATAGATAAATAGATGATAGATAGATAGATAGATAGATAGATAGATAGATTATAGATAGATGATAGATAGATAGATAGATAGATAGATAGATAGATAGATAGATAGATAGATAGATAGATAGATAGATAGATAGATTTTAAAGAACCTAACATGTATAAAACCTACACAGGGACATTCTGGTCTGTAGCCTCCTTTTCTTTAAAGAACCTAACATGTATAAAACCTACACAGGGACATTCTGGTCTGTAGCCTCCTTTTCTTTAAAGAACCTAACATGTATAAAACCTACACAGTGACATTCTAGTCTGTAGCCTCCTTTTTTTTTTTTAAAGAACCCAACATGTATAAAACCTACACAGGGACATTCTGGTCTGTAGCCTCCTTTTTTTTTTTTAAAGAACCCAGCATGTATAAAATCTACACAGGGACATTCTGGTCTGTAGCCTCCTTTTTTTAAATAACCTAACATGTATAAAATCTACACAGGGACATTCTGGTCTGTAGCCTCCTTTTTTTAAAGAACCTAACATGTATAAAACCTACACAGGGACATTCTGGTCTGTAGCCTCCTTTTTTTAAAGAACCTAACATGTATAAAACCTACACAGGGACATTCTGGTCTATAACCTTCTTTTTTTAAAGAACCCAACATGTATAAAATCTACACAGGGACATTCTGGTCTGTAGCCTCCTTTTTTTAAAGAACCTAACATGTATAAAACCTACACAGGGACATTCTGGTCTATAACCTTCTTTTTTTAAAGAACCTAACATGTATAAAATCTACACAGGGACATTCTGGTCTGAAGCCTCCTTTTTTTAAAGAACCTAACATGTATAAACCTACACAGGGACATTCTGGTCTGTAGCCTCCTTTTTTTAAAGAACCTAACATGTATAAACCTACACAGGGACATTCTGGTCGGTAGCCTCCTTTTTTTAAAGAACCTAACATGTATAAAATCTACACAGGGACATTCTGGTCTGTAGCCTCCTTTTCTTTAAAGAACCCAACATGTATAAAATCTACACAGGGACATTCTGGTCTGTAGCCTCCTTATTTACACCCATGCCTTTTGCGGCTCCTGGGAAATGACGCTTATAAATGAAACTATCCTTTTCCTTAAATGTACCAATGAGGAAACAAAGACTAAATATAGCGTGTAAAACTTTGTGTACGGTTTCCAAAACCTCCGCGCGCTTTACATAAATAGCACATCGCGTATAAGAGATCTTCCATGTTTCCAATTTGCTTTTATAGTTCTGCATTTTGCAATCAGCCGTCTGGAACAGAAGCCAATTGACCAGGTATCTGAGAGCGATGGAAGGAACATCTCTGTTGTGGACTGTGGGGAAACGTGCCAGTTTCAGCTGTGCACAAGCTATATAGAGGAGATGGGAGATTTAAAGGGCCGCGCGCCTTAGCCAGATTAATCCGGTAAACGTCTTGGAATGGAAACCTGCAAATGGCAAAGATGAAGTCGTTCATTTTGTTGCCGGAGGATTTCAAATTATCTGAACTCTCTAACGTTGACATTTCGAAGTGAAGCGGCATCCGGAGAGCAGAATAAAAATAAATAAATTGATTTGTGTTGTTTTTTTTAACAATTGGTGTTTGCTTTTAAAACCTCAACAGAAGCCAATGGCTATCAGTATAAACCGTTTGTTTGGACAGAAATGTCGAACCTGCGGCCCTCCAGATGCTTTGAAATCTCCCAGCTGCTTTGGTTGCAGAATGCAAGGCAAGCGGGAGTTGTGGTTTCCAAGCTATGGTGGCAAGACATCCAAGGATGGGGGCAGATTGCTCCCGAAATCTTGTGTTATGCAGTTGGCAACAACATTTAAATTTTCACTGGACTTCCATTGTGTTTATAGCACTAAGCTGTAAACCGCACTGTGCGAAGAGCAAGGAAAATATACAAAGAAAATGGGATATAAACACTACAAAGGATCAGGGATTCCGCCTGATAATTGTGGTTGAATCAACTAAATGATATATCAAAGGGTAGGCTGTTATCCTCCTCACGATTGGCTGAAAATGACCAACGTGTTTAATTTTTACAGTTATTATTTCCTATAATACTCAAATGTTATTGAACATAACCAAGCACCAATTATTATTACACATGTAAGATACGTTTATAAGGATTATCAGGGAGATTCAAGTTCTTATCATTTAAAATGGTGCTAATTTTGCCCAACCAATCAGATGTTAGCTTTCAAAAGTTAAATAGGATCTGATTGGTTGGGGCAAAGAACTTTTATTGAATAACCCTGAAAGTTGGTATATCAAGCAGACAGACTTAAAGGACTAATCACTGTGGTAAACTGGTTGCTTTCTGGCCCCTCCCCATTCTGGCCTCCCTTTATAAACATATGCTCAGAAATAGTTGTGGTGTCAAGACACCTAATGTGGGAGGAGCCAGAGAACAGTCAGTTTCCACATAATCATGATATTGGTGGTAGATGGAGGTATAACTAGTTGACGTGGGATGCAGATAACCTCTTTACATTGTGTAGAACATAATTCAATTATTTCTTTCCATTTTTCTTGGTTATTAGTAAACAGGTTTCTGCTACTTAATACATTTATTTGCTTTTCCCTTCTATACATTCACCTTGAAGTGCTAGCCATGACCATGATGGTGATGTCATGGCAGTCAACGAAATTAAACACATAATTAAAGGGGACGAAACACCAGTGTAGAACTCAGCAAGAAAATAATATATAACAAAGCATCAAGGTAAATCATAATAGACGGTCCCTAACACCTTCTACCAATCGAACACTCTTGGAACCCTGGAACCCTTTGTCTATATTAATGGCGTTTATGTAGAATACTGTGATCTATACTCTAATCATTTCGCAGGGCCCATAGCAGGAGTAGCGAAGTGTTAAATCTAAGTATATATTTATGGTACTGATCAAACAAAATCTATTTTAAACAGAGTAATTATGCCCAGAATGTCATATACAATGGAAAATCACAATGAATGATCATTCTCCATTGCAGGAACTCACATTTAAATGGATATTTCAAAAAAAAATCTTGTGACGTTAGTATGCGCCCGCACCCTTGGCTTCAGTCGAATCAAGCAACTGCATCATAAAACAAAGTACGATGCAGCCGACGAACGTTTAACGACATTATCGTTAATCCTCATAATTGAAACAACATCTGTACACACAGCGACAATAGTCACCCGATAGTCGTTAGACATAGACGTGGTACGTAATGTCTATCGCGCAATTACGAAAGCAGCGCATGCCGCTTTTATATATTTTTTCGGAGAGAGTCAACGATAATCTGCCGACTTGTACAAATATACGATAATCGGCAGAACAAATCCGCCAGGCTGATGTCGGAAAAAAGCCGACAATAGTTGATGGTCATTGGTGTTTGACGATCGTTGATGCTATATTATCGTACGGTATTGGCGATTGCTCATTCGTTGGCTGCATCGTACGACAATATCAACGTGTGTACGATGCTTTATCCAGGAAGCACAATGAAGCATCCCTGCATGCCTAGCATTATAAGGCTTTAGGGATGTTGGTAAAATGGGCAATGGTGTTAAAAAACCAAAATCTTATTCGGCACCAAATCTATAATAGTGAATAACGCAGCCTCGTTATATAATAAAAAGATATTAAAGGATAACTATCGTGTGTATAAAGTATAATAATATAATATAATAGTAATGAACTGGCACTTTCCAAGTAAGAAAACTTATTTTCAGGCTAGAAATGAGCCCACTAATGCATATCGTCACCTCAAACTAAAAAAAGCAAAAAACACTTTCTGGCGTAGATTTATAGTGAAGATTTATAATTGTGCTAAATCCAATTCTTTACAAACTTTTTAGAAATACGCCCCTCCCTTTCAGAGAGCCATGTGACGTCGATGACATGGTAAAGCACCAATTATAACTGATGACATCATTAAGATCCCTTTATAAGGATATACAGTCCTTTACTGGAATTTATGTCTCTTGTTTGTAAATATTAATAAGTCAGCTACCTTTTTGGAGCATTTGAAGTTAATAATATAATATATTATATAATGTATAAGTATAAAATGAAACAAGTAACTAGTGTTTCCTTTTCTATTAATTTCATTGGAGGAAAGAATTCAGTCTAAGACTTCGCAGCATTCTAACAAAAGGATGTTGGTTGGATCGGAGATGACCAAGTGAGCAGGCAACCGGCAGATTGACTAAACTCTGCATTTTCCTAAGAAAAATAAATATATATTATATAATAATATATATATATATATATATTATATATATATATTAATTATATACTACAAATGTAACCCACTCCCAGCCACCGTACCATTCTAACCCACTCGAGATCCTCTCCTCTTAAACCCCTCCCCCCATCCCCATTTCTTTAGAGAATCAGACTTGTAGGAAAGATTTGCATATATAGTATGAGATCAAGAGACTAGCAGATTAAATGCAAAATTCAAGGATCTCATGAATAATTCAGCACCAGGCAGTATCCCCCTCCCCCTACAGTAATGTTGTGCGGGAGATTGCAATCTTCCAACGGAGAAACCCATATACTGAGTAATATAACCTTCCCCCGCTGCAACTCAGCAGCAAAGATATTGGATAGAACAGGGGCAGTAAGTTACGAAGCTGGGAAATCACCCAAAAAATTGAGGGGGGGTATGTAAATCCTTTAAAGACTATTTATTACTTATTTTTCTATTGATCTAGTTTGACTATTGCTGTAGGCAGTAGAGCTGATGCCTGTGCTAATAATAGTAACCAATCCGATATTATCTAGTGCAGTTACTAGTAAAAACATCTGATTGGTTGTGCAAATTAATAGCAATGACAAACCTAATTGCATCAGCCCCAGAGAATTACATTTTATTGACCGTCTACAGGTTAACTTTATGAAAGAGCAAGAAAGGGAAGTTTTCATGTTTAATCTGCTGTTTCTGAGCTAAAGGTGACACAATTACACCTCCCAGCTTTCATGAGATTGGTTAGTTTAACTGGGGTCTTTACCGCACCCAACACAC
This sequence comes from Hymenochirus boettgeri, assembly GCA_019447015.1. Taxonomy (NCBI): domain Eukaryota; kingdom Metazoa; phylum Chordata; class Amphibia; order Anura; family Pipidae; genus Hymenochirus; species Hymenochirus boettgeri. The sequence continues at coordinate 22,852,203 of CM033476.1, read as the reverse complement.
GAAATCTACATAAAAATCTACATAAAGAGTCCAACACGTATAAACCTACACAAGGACATTCTGGTCTGTAGCCTCCTTTCCTTTAAAGAACCCAACATGTATAAAACGTACATGGGGACATTCTGGTCTGTAGCCTCCTTTCCTTTAAAGAACCCAACATGTATAAAATGTACATGGGGACATTCTGGTCTGTAGCCTCCTTTCCTTTAAAGAAAACCAACATGTATAAAAATGTACATGGGGACATTCTGGTCGTAGCCTCCTTTCCTTAAGAACCCAATACGTTAAAATGTACATGGGGACATTCTGGTCTGTAGCCTCTTTTTTTAAAAAACCTAACGTATAAAACCTACATAGTGACATTCTGGTCTGCAGACTCCTTTTCTTTAAAAAACCTAACGTATAAAACCTACACAGTGACATTCTGTTCTGTAGCCTCCTTTTCTTTAAAGAACCTAACATGTATAAACCTACACAGTGACATTCTGGTCTGTAGCCTCCTTTTTTTTTTTAAAGAACCTAACATGTATAAACCTACACAGTGACATTTTGGTCTGCAGCCTCCTTTTCTTTAAAGAACCCAACATGTATAAACCTACACAGTGACATTCTGGTCTGCAGCCTCCTTTTCTTTAAAGAACCTAACATGTATAATACTTACACAGTGACATTCTGTTCTGTAGCCTCCTTTTCTTTAAAGAACCTAGCATGTATAAAACGTACACAGTGACATTCTGGTCTGTAGCCTCCTTTTCTTTAAAGAACCTAACATGTATAAAACCTACACAATGACATTCTGTTCTGTAGCCTCCTTTTCTTTAAAAAACCTAATTCATAAAACCTACACAGGGACATTCTGGTCTGTAGCCTCCTTTTCTTTAAAGAACCTAACATGTATAAAACCTACACAATGACATTCTGTTCTGTAGCCTCCTTTTCTTTAAAAAACCTAACGTATAAAACCTACACAGGGACATTCTGGTCTGTAGCCTCCTTTTTTTTAAAGAACCTAAATGTATAAATCTACACAGGGACTATGGTCTGTAGCCTCCTTTTCTTAAAGAACCTAACATGTATAAAATCTACACAGGGACATTCTGGTCTGTAGCCTCCTTTTTCTAAAGAACCTAACATGTTAAAACCTACACAGGGACATTCTGGTCTGTAGCCTCCTTTTTTTTAAAGAACCCAACATGTAAAAACCTACACAGGGAACATTCTGGTCTGTAGCCTCCTTTTCTTAAAAAACCTAACATATAAAACCTACATAGTGAACATTCTGGTCTGCAGCCTCTTTTCTTTAAGAACCTAACGTATAAAACCTACACAGGGACATTCTGGTCTGTAGCCTCTTTTTTTAAAGGACCTAACATGTATAAAATCTACACAGGGACATTCTGGTTTGTAGCCTCTTTTCTTTAAAGAACCTAACATGTATAAAACCTAACACAGTCATTCTAGTCTGTAGCATCCTTTTTTTTTTAAAGAACCAACATGTATAAAACTACAACAGGGACATTCTGGTTGTAGCCTCTTTTTTTTTTAAAGAACCCAGCATGTAAAATCTACACAGGGCATTCTGGTCTGTAGCCTCCTTTTTTTAAAAACCTAACATGTATAAAATCTACACAGGGACATTCTGGTCTGTAGCCTCCTTTTTTTAAAGAAACCTAACATGTATAAAACCTACACAGGGACATTCTGGTCTGTAGCCTCTTTTTTTAAAGAACCTAACATGTATAAAACCTACAACAGGGACATTCTGGTCTATAACCTTCTTTTTTTAAAGAACCCAACATGTATAAACTACACAGGACATTCTGGTCTGTAGCCTCCTTTTTTTAAAGAAACTAACATGTATAAAACCTACACCGGGACATTCTGGTCTATAACCTTCTTTTTTTTAAAGAACCCAACATGTATAAAATCTACACAGGGACATTCTGGTCTGTAGACCTCCTTTTTTTAAAGAACCTAACATGTATAAAAACCTACACAGGGACATTCTGGTCTATAACCTTCTTTTTTTAAAGAACCAACAGTATAAAAATCTACACAGGGACATTCTGGTCTGAAGCCTCCTTTTTTTAAAACATAACCTGTATTTAAACCTACACAGGGACATTCTGGTCTGTAGCCTCTTTTTTTAAAGAACTAACATGTATAAACCTACACAGGGACATTCTGGTCGGTAGCCTCCTTTTTTTAAAGAACCTACATGTATAAAATCTACACAGGGACATTTGGTTGTAGCCTCCTTTCTTTAAAGAACCCAACAGTATAAAATCTACACAGGACATTCTGGTCTGTAGCCTCCTTTTTTAAAGAACCTAACATGTATAAATCTACACAGGGACATTTGGTCTGTAGCCTCCTTTTAAAGAACCTAATTAAAAACCTACACAGGGACATTCTGGTCTGTAGCCTCCTTTCTTTAAAGAACCCAACATGTATAAAATCTACACAGGGACTTCTGGTTGTAGCCTCCTTTTCTTTAAAGAACCAAATGTATAAAATCTACACAGGGACATTGGTCTGTAGCATCCTTTTTTTAAAGAACCTAAAATTTTTACCATTGTCTGTGTGCCAAACATTTTACCAGTGTCCATGTAATAAGCAGTTTTACTATTGTCTGTGTGGCAAACATTTTACCAGTGTCCATGTACCAAACATTTTACCAGTGTCCACGTACTAAGTGCAATCAGAGCCGTCTTGGAACAGCACCAATTGACCAGATCTGAAGAGCGATGGAAGGAACTCTCCTGTTTTTGTACAACTGTGGGGAAACGTGCCATTTTTTCGCTGTGCACCAAGCTATCATAGGCAGGATGATGGGAGGATTTAAAGGGCCGCGCCGCGCCATGCCTTAGCCAGATTAATCCTGTAAACGTCTTGGAATGGAAACCTGCAATGGCAAAGATAAGTCGGTCTCATTTTGTTGCCGGAGGATAATTCAAATTATCTGAAAACTCTCTAACGTTGACATTTCGAAGATGAAGCGGCACCGGAGAGGCAGAATAAAATAATAAATTGATTTTGTGTTGTTTTTTTTAACAACTTCTTGGTGTTTTGGCTTTTAAAAAACCCGTCAACAGAAGCCAATGGCTATCAGTAAAAACCAGGTTGTGTTTGGACAGAATGTCGAACCTTGCGGCCCTCCAGATGCTTTGACATCTCCCAGCATTTTGGTTGCAGAAGCAAGTGCACAGCGGGAGTTGTTGGTTTCCAAGCATACTGTGTGCAAGACCATCCAGGATGGGGGCAGATTGTCTCCCCGAAAATCTTGTTTTATGCAGTTGGGCAACACTAACATTTAAAAATTTTCATGGACTCTCATTGTGTTTACTAGCACTAGCGTAAACCACACTGTGCAGAACGAGCAAGGAAAATATACGAAAATGGGATGATAAACCCTACAAAGGATCAGGATTCCGCCTGATAATTGTGGTTGAATCAACTATGATATATCAAAGGGTAGCTGTTATCCTCCTCACGATTGCTGAAAATGACCAACGTGTTTAATTTTACAGTTATTATTCCTATAATACTCAAATGTTTTGTAACATAACCACGGCACCAATTATTATTACACCTGTAAGATACGTTTATAGGATTATCAGGGAGATTCAAGTTCTTATCATTTAAAATGGTGCTAATTTTGCCCCAACCAATCAGATGTTAGCTTTTCAAAAGTTAATAGGATCTGATTGGTTGGGGCAAAGAATTTAATTGAATAACCCTGAAAGTTGGTATATCAAGCAGACAGACTAAAGGGCACTACTCTGTGGTAAACTGGTTGCTTTCTGCCCCTCCCCCATTCTGGCCTCCCTTTTATTAACATATGCTCAGAAATAGTTGTGGTGTCAAGACACCTAATGTGGAGAGACAGAGAACAGTCAGTTTCACATAAACATGATATTGGTGGTAGATGGAGGTATAAGTTGACGTGGTGCAGATAACCTCTTTACATTGTGTAGAACATAATTCAATTATTTCTTTCCTTTTTTTTTTTCTTGTTTTATAAACAGGTTTCTGCTACTTAAACATTTATTGGCTTTTCCCTTCTATACATTCACCTTGAAGTGCTAGCCATGACCATGATGGTGATGTCATGGCATCACGAAATTAAACACCTAATTTAAAGGGGACTGAAACACCAGTGTACCTCAGCAAAGAAAATAAATAATAACAAGCATTCAAGGTAAATCCTAATAGACGGTCCCTAACCACCTTCTACCAATCAGAACACTCTTGGAACCCGTAACCCTTTGTCTATATTATGGCGTTTGTAGAATACTGTGATACTCTATACCTCTAATCATTTCGCAGGGCCCATAGCAAGGAGTAGCGAAGTGTTAAATCTAAGTAATATATTTATGGTATGGTATGATCAAACAAAATCTTATTTTAAACAGAGTAATTATGCCCAGAATGTCATATACAATGGAAAATCACAATGAATGGATCATTCTCCATTGCAGGAACTCACTTTAAATGGATATTTCAAAAAATAAAATCTATGTGACGTTGTATGTTCGCCCGCACCCTTTGGCTTCAGTCGCAATCAAGAAACTGCATCATAAAACAGGACGATGCAGCCGACGACGTTTAAACGACATTATCGTTTAATCCTCATAATTGAAACAACATCTGTACACACACGCCAATTCACCACCCCGCATAGTCGTTAGACATCGACGTTGGTACGTATGTCTATCGCGCAATTACAAAGCAGCGAAGATGCGCCTTTTATATATTTTTTCGGAGAGAGTCAACGATAATCTGCCGACCTTGTACAAATTTACGATAATCGGCAGAACAAATCCGCCAGTAGATCGTCGGAAAAAGCCGACAATAGTTGATGGTCAATTGGTGTTTGACGATCGTTTGATGCTATATTATCCGTACGGATATTGTGCGATTGCTCATATCGTTGGCTGCACGTACGACAATTATCCACGTTGTACGATGCTTTATCCAGGAAGCACAATGAAGCATCCCTGCTGCCTAGCTCATTTATAAGGCTTTTAGGATGTTGGTAAAATCAATGGTTTAAAAAACCCAAGATCTTTTTCGGCACAATCTATAATAGGAAATAACGCAGCCCTCGTTATATAATAAAAAGATAATTAAAGGATAACTATCGTGTGTATAAATATAATAATATAATATAATAGTAATGAACTGGCACTTTCCAAGTAAGAAAACTTATTTTCAGGTCTAGAAATGAGCCCACTAATGCTTATCTCACCTCAACTAAAAAAAGCAAAAAACTCTTTCTGGCGTAGATTTATAGTGAAGATTTATAATTTGTGCTAAACTTCCAATTCTTTACAAACTTTTAGAAATACGCCCCCTCCTTTCATGAGAGCCATGTGACGTCGATGACATGGTAAAAGCACCAATTAATACTGATGACATCTTAAGATCCCTTTAATCAGGTATCAGTCCTTTTACTGAATTTATGCTCTTTGTTTGTAATTTAATTATTAAGTCGCTACCTTTTTGGAAGCATTTGAAATTAATAATATATATATATTATATTAATGTATAAGTTTAAGAAACAAAGTAACTAGTGTTTCCTTTTCTTATAATTTTCATTGAGGAAAGAATTCAGTCTAAGACTTCGCAGCATCTAACAAAAGGATGTTTGTGTTGGATCGGAGATTGACCAAGTGAGCAGGCAAACGGCAGATTGACTAAACTCTGCATTTTCCTAAAAGAAAAAATTATATAATATATATATATATATATATATTATATATTCTATATATATATATATATTATATACTACCCAATGTAACCCACTCCCGCCACCGTCACATTCTACAACCCACTCGATGATCCTCTCCTCTTAACCCCTCCCCACCCATCCCCATTTCTTTAGAGAATCAGACTTGTAGGAAAGATTTGCATTATAGTATTGAGATCAAGGACTAGCAGATTTTAATGCAAAATTCAAGGATCTCATGAATAATTCAGCACCAGGCAGTATCCACCCCCTCCCCTACGTAATGTGTGCGGGAGATTGCAATCTTCCATCAACGGAGAAACCCATATACCTGAGTAATATTAACCCTTCCCCCGCTGCACTCTTCAGCAGCAAGATAATTGGATAGAACAGGGGCAGTAAGTTACCGAAGCTGGGAAAATCACCCAAAAAATTGAGGGGGGTATGTAAATCCTTTAAAGACTATTTATTACTTATTTTTCTATGAGATCAGTTTGATCATTGCTGTAGCAGTAGAGCTGATGCCTGTGCTAATAATAGTAACCAATCAGATATTATCTAGCTGCAGTTACTAAGTAAAAACTCTGTATTGTTTTGCTGCAAATTAATAGCATGACAACCTTAATTGCATCAGCCACCCAGAGAATTACATTTTATGACCGTTCTACAGGTTAACTTTATTTAAAGAGCAGAAAGGGGAAGTTTTCTGTTTATCTGCTGTTTTCTGAGCTAAGGTGACACAATTAAACCTCCCAGCTTTCATGTAGATTGGTTAGTTTTCAACTGGTGTCTTTACCACCCACACCAACGACCCAACCGGAAATCTACATAAAAATCTACATAAAAGAGTCCAACACTATAAACCTACACAGGACATTCTGTCTGTAGCCTCCTTCCTTTAAAGAACCTAACATGTTAAAACTTACATGGGGACATTCTGGTCTGTAGCCTCCTTTCCTTTAAAGAACCCAACATGTAAAATGTACATGGACACTTCTGGCTGTAGCCTCCTTTCCTTTAAGAACCCACATTAATAAAATGTACATGGGACATTCTGGTCTGTGCCTCCTTTCCTTTAAAAAACCCAATACGTATAAAATGTACATGGGGACATTCTGGTCTGTAGCCTCCTTTCTTTAAAAACCTAACGTATAAAAACCTACATAGTGACATTTCTGGTCTGCAGACTCCTTTCTTTAAAAACCTAACGTATAAAACCTACCCAGTGACATTCTGTTCTGTAGCCAGCCCCCCTCCTTTTCTTTAAAGAACCTAACATGTATAAACCTACACAGTGACATTCTGGTCTGTAGCCTCCTTTTTTTTTTAAAGAACCTAACATGTATAAACCTACACAGTGACATTTTGGTCTGCAGCCGCCTCCTTTTTCTTTAAAGAACCCAACATGTATAAACCTAACACAGTGACATTCTATGGTCTGCAGCCTCCTTTTCTTTAAAGAACCTAACATGTATATACTACCACAGTGACATTCTGTTCTTTAGCCTCCTTTTCTGTAAAGAACCTAGCATGTATAAAACCGTACACAGTGACTTCTGGTCTGGTAGCACCTCCTTTCTTTAAAGAACCTAACATTATAAAAACCTACACACATGACTTCTGTTCTGTAGCTCTCTCTTTTTCTTTAAAAAACCATAATTCATAAAACCTACACAGGGACATTTCTGGTCTGTAGCCTCCTTTTCTTTAAAGAACCTAACATGTATAAAACCTACACAATGCATTCTGTTCGGTAGCCTCCTTTCTTCTTTAAAAAACCTAACGTATAACCTACACAGGGACATTCTGGCTGTACCTCCTTTTTTTTAAAGACCTAACATGTATAAAATCTACACAGGGACATTCTGGTCTGTAGCCTCCTTTTCTTTGAAGAAACCTAACATGTATAAAATCTACACAGGGACATTCTGGTCTGTAGCCTCCTTTTCTTTAAAGAACCTAACATGTAAAACCTACACAGGGACATTCTGTCCTGTAGCCTCCTTTTTTTTAAAGAACCAACATGTATAAAACCTACACAAGGGACATTCTGGTCTGTAGCCCTCCTTTTCTTTTAAAAAACCTAACATATAAAACCTACATAGTGACATCTCTGGTCTGCAGCCCTCCTTTTCTTTAAAGAAACCTAACGTATAAAACCTACACAGGGACATTCTGGTCTGTAGCCTCCTTTTTTTTAAAGAACCTAACATGTATAAAATCTACACAGGGACATTCGGGTCTGTAGCCTCCTTTTCTTTAAAGAACCTAACATGTATAAAACCTACACAGTGACATTCTAGTCTGTAGCCGCCTCTTTTTTTTTTTTAAAACCCACACTGTATAAAACCTACACAGGGACATTCTGGTCTGTAGCCTCCTTTTTTTTTTTTAAAGAACCCAGCATGTTTAAATCTACACAGGGACTTCTGGTCTGTAGCCCTCCTTTTTTAAATAACCTAACATGTATAAAATCTACCAGGACATTCTGGTCTGTAGCCGCCTCCTTTTTTTAAAAGAACCTACATGTATAAAATCCTACACAGGGAGACTTCTGGTCTGTAGCCTCCTTTTTTTAAAGAACCTAACTGTATAAACCTACAAACCGGGACATTCTGGTCTATAACCTTCTTTTTTTTAAAGAACCCAACATGTATAAAATCTACACAGGACATTCTGGCTGTAGCCTCCTTTTTTTAAAGAACCTAACGGTATAAAACCACCAGGGACATTCTGGTCTATAACCTTCTTTTTTTAAAGAACCCAACATGTATAAAAATCTACACGGGAAATCTGGTCTGTAGCCTCCTTTTTTTAAAGAACCTAACATGTATAAAACCTACACAGGACTTCTGGTCTATAACCTTCTTTTTTAAAAGAACCTAACATGTTATAAAATCTACACAGGGACTTCTGGTCTGAAGCCTCCTTTTTTTAAGAACCTAACATGTATAAAACTACACACGGGACATTCTGGTCTGTAGCCTCCTTTTTTAAAGAACCTAACATGTATAAACCCACAGGGACATTCTGGTCGGTACCTCCTTTTTTAAAAGAACTAACATGTATAAAATCTACCAGGGCACTTCTGGTCTGTAGTCCTCCCTTTCTTTAAAGAACCCACATGTTATAAAATCTACACAGGGACATTCTGGTCTGTAGCCTCCTTTTTTAAAGAACCTAACATGTTATAAAACTACACAGGGACTTCTGGTCTGTAGCCTCCTTTTTTAAAGAACCTATTCATAAAACCTACACAGGGACATTCTGGTCTGTAGCCTCCCTTTTCTTTAAAGAACCCACATGTATAATCTACACAGGGACATTCTGGTCTTTAGCCAGCCTCCTTTTCTTTAAAGAACCCAACAGTATAAAATCTACACAGGGACATTCTGTCTGTAGCCTCCTTTTTTTAAAGACCTAACATGTATAAAACCTACACAGGACATTCTGGTCTGTAGCCCTCCTTTCTTTAAAGAACCCCAACATGTATAAAATTCTCACAGGGACATTCTGGTCTGTAGCCTCCTTTTCTTTAAAGAACCCAACATGTATAAAATCTACACAGGGACATCTGGTCTGTAGCCTCCTTTTTTAAGAACCTAACATGTATAAAATCTACCACGGGACATTCTGGTCTGTTAGCCTCCTTTTCTTTAAAAATACTGGCATTGTGGGCTGCAATTGAGCGTTTGTATGGAGCCCCAATGGCTGTAGACCAGGATGTCCAAACTGCGTGCAGCCCTCCAGATGTTTTGAAAACTACACTCCCAGCTTATTGGTTTCTGTTTCTGTCTGCGATGGAAGAATCTGGGAGTTGTAGTTTTCAAACATCTGGCGGCCGCAGGTTGGACCATCCCTGCTGTAGACTGTGGATCATTTACTGTTCTAAACAAAGATGGATTCTTAAGTAGAGAAAAGTCTCCTCCCTAACTAGTCCCTGTGTAGAGGCCATCTGATTGGTGGAGCCACATATGAAGAGGGACTTTAAAAAGAGAGAGGAGTTAGGAAAAATTGAGGAAATAAATGAAAAAAAAAAAACACAATCAGACTTGAGTCGAATGTAGCTTTGAATGAATAAAGGTTGTGAGATATTTTGCATATTAACGAGAAATAACTAAAATGTGCCTTGTATAATATAATCGTTTCCTCCAGAAATTACCCAAAATTAGGGCTGGACTGGCGTTCTTCACTCGCTTTCCGACCGCATTTTGCGACCTGTTAGTGTGTGAGAATCGCCAGTGCATTTCAATGTGGGGGGCCACACCTGTATGGTTATGCGATCACCATTTGCAACTGATCATAGGCAAATGCACGGTAAATGTGTGTAAAATGCATTGCATTGCGGTTGCTGTTTTCATGCGCGTAGTGTGCGCCGTAACGCGTTTGATTGTGCAAACGTTTCCCGACTTGCTCGTGTGTTATTTTGCCAATCGGAGCTCATGTGATTGTACAACATCATCATTACATCGCAACAAAAAAAAGACTTGGGGCATAAAGAAAAATCAAGACTGACCTGCCTAATACAGACTGAACTCACTGAGAGAAATATTTACTTAAGGATACCCATTTTCTATTAATGTAACATGTAAGTTTAACATTCACAGGTGTATATAGAAATGGTTTGTATGAACATACCGCATTTTCTACACTGATTTGTACAATGGTCGAAAGAGACATGAATATTCTATCCTGCTTTAAAAAAAGTTCTAGTGGGGCAAGGGTTGTAACAACAATCAACGGGCTCTGATACACAACACTCTAATTATTGCTTACAGGGGGAGGAGCACAATTTTGCTTAGAGGGGGAGGAGCACATTTTTTTGCCTACAGGGGGAGGAGCTCAGTTTTTGCTTTCAGGGAGGAGCACAATTTTTTGCTTACAGGGAGGAGCATGGAGACTTTTAGAGGCAACAATACCCTACTAAACACCCCTTCCCGATAGTACCCCAGTGTGAGGACCTAAACCTCTTGGTCTCAACCCTGGTTTTGCTTTGTTTCCCAGAAAAAGACATGAAAAAACTGGCTTGTAGTGGCCCACACACCCTTGTAGGATTCCAGGACTGTCCATGATCAATTGATGATGTTTAACAGCTGACAAGGGGGCAGAGTAAGGCTGGGCACTACATGCCTTCGTTTGGGTACTAATAGGGAGTGGGTTGGTTTGGGAGGGTTTCGCGTGGTTTACTTCTCCTTTAAACAGACAAAAAATATCTTATTGCATTTAAAAAGCATTTATAATTAACAAGATCTTCGGTTTTCAGGTCGTATATTGGTTTATAATTTAATATCATATAAGATGAAAGGAAAAAGTGTGGAGTTCCACATTATATCTTAACTAACAAGAACTCCACCAATGATAGAACTGATAAGTGGACTAAATCTACGCTACATTTTTTTCTTTTTATATTTATAACATCCCACCAAATTACATACAGGGGAGGAGGATCACGCAGCAACATAAACTATGTAGTGGAATCGCAGTGACCCTAAAACATCCCTTAGGACCATACCCATAGTGCGAGGACACCATACCCTTGTTATTTAAATCCAATCCACCCATACATTTGAAGGGTAATACATGACGTTAACCAACCATAACAATATCAGTTAGCATGACTTTAACATTGTATTATGAATAAAGCCTTTTTTAAACTTTCTGCTGAGTATTTGTGTCCTCTTCACCCCTTTGACTGTATGGAATCTTACTACCTCCTCATGCAATATTTTGATCTTCAGTGTAGCAGTTGATTGGGCCAAGGAAATGCATGGCTTTTTGTCGGCCCTCAACTGATTCCAACTGTTCGTTCATCAAATTAGATGATTTAGATGAACAAACATTTGGATGCCGATGAGGGATGGAGTTGGAAAATCACAACAGCCGATTGACCGCACTCTAGTTACGACGATTTTTTCCCCGGCTACTTTGCCCCAATTGACAGTCCTTCAGCCGGAGCTGATCAGTTTCTAGTGGTCGATCGGGATGAAGGAACCTGGTGTGTACCGAGATTTACCTTCCTGCTTTGGGGGCTGCATGGGTATTTTGGAAGGTAACCTAAGCAAGCTGCTGCAAGGGTGTTAAAAATAAAAGGTTTGGTGGAAGACAAAAGAATGCATGCAAACTGGCACTTTATTCCATGTCACACCCCTGCGTCTCTGTGTGGAATCTCCCCAAAAACATAATTTGGTACTTTCTCTCCTTTTCCCGGGATGCAATCCAGTCCGCAGTTTCAGCCACAAACCCCTTCACCCTTCAACTAAAATACAATATTAATCCCCAAAGCCGTCCAGAGAAATTGCAAGGTACAAAAAGCAGGTAAAAAATAATTTAGCAAATAACAATCTTTCGTGCAATCACGAGCGCCGAGAAACGTAAAATGAAAATGCGTTTCAACAATCGATGTGAGCGTGGAAAGTTGTTTTTTAATCCTCCTATCTGCAGGAGACAGATAAAAGCCAGTCATTTATAGGTTACTTGGTTCATACAAATTGTGTGTATCTCTAATCCGCGCATTCTCTGAAATCCAGTAGAAAACTTCCTTTTTGTAAAGGGGCCTCAGTCATTTCGTAGTCAAGCTTTAAATTAAACACCACTGGAGAGTAGAACAGGATAGAGTACAAGCTGATTCAAATCCTCTTTTAGAAATGGAAGACTTAGGGTTGTTTCTTGATTAATGCCCTACACCCTCAATGGATCCCTTGGTGAGGCGCACTGAGTCTATTCCATATGGAATAATTTAAACCAACCTAAGACAAGTTTTATTTCACTGAATCACATTATCAGTAATCTAATTTGATTACTATTATTAGTATACAAAGTCTTAAAATGTTTGTTTAAGGGCAACTTTAGTCTCCAAAAATGTTATGGTTTAAAAAGCCTTTAGTTTTTCCTTTAAAATGATCCTGGGTCACATTTCTGACTGCAGCCTGTGAGAAATTATATGCAGACATGTTCAAACTTCTGCTTCCAGTAGCTTGATGTACATCACCTGACCCTCTTTCCTCCCGCTGTCCTTGCACAGCATAAAAAAATTAATAAAATAAAATTGACAGTTGAGAAGGGGGGGTATAAAATGCAGGCAAAGCTGATCACATTTTCTCTGATCTATTTGCATTGTTTTTTTTATTGCATGAACCCATGTACCCTCAACTAATGTATATTTTCTGGTAGGATTGTCAGTATTAAGGTATCATTTCATTCATTGCATTGGTCATACCTGTGATGGAGGTGAATCTATTGCTTCCCACGATTTTTGTGGCACGCTATGGGCCATACTTATAGCAAGTTTCGTTACGTACGCCCATGGGCGTAAAGTTAGGGTCCGCAATAATACATTTACAGCGAACGTTCTTAACGTTCTTAAATAATGCAGTAGTAAACTACTGCAATGATATTCTATGTGGCCATAAATGTAACGATTGCGGTCGTAGATTTACAGCCTCTATCATCCATTTACGGCCACATCGTACTTTGCGATACCGCGCACAATGTATCTGTACTTGCTCATTAGTTTTCCTCTTCAGGCCCTTAACCCTTAAAAGATGAGATAACCAGTAAGTAATATTACTCAAGCAAGCAGTAACTACACGTAAACGCCATGCCTTTTTATCTCTGTTCAAGGAGCTAACACTTATTAACAACTCTGCACCAGCAAATACCAAGTCCAAGACAAAACAAGAAGGATTCATGAAACCTGCCGGCGGATCAGCATTAATTTTAGTCTTGGAATCAAAGTTTAATTGCTGAAATGATGAATATTTGTGTAGCTGACCATTGGAGTCCAAAGCGAATTTAAAAGCTATTTATTCATTGGTGCCAGTAAAACAGAAGCCATAATGTGCATAGTACAAACCTGCATGGGTGAATAGACTTTATTCTCCAGATATTATATTTATGAATGGGGGGCACTACATTGACTTTCCTTTTGTAATTAAAAAACTGTTTCTAGGTTTCCTTTACCTTGCGTTCATGTTTTCGTTTCATTCAAAATTTGTTTTTTTTTTGCATTCTTGTTAACAGTAATTCTGGGTATTGTTTGGTGGTGTGATGTGGTCAGACAGAAACACCGGAGGATTGGAAGAAAGTTTTTGGGCAATGAATGTTTAATTGAATGAATTGTGCACAATCCACTTGTTACAAAGGGGGGTCTATTCAAATGATCTTTAAAGTGTCTTACTTGCGCTTGGGGGATGGGTGGGAAAGGTTAAAAAATAAGTAAAAACCATAGGTTAAGATCACACTAAGTGTAATTTTAACTTTTTTTTTTACAGGATCGATGCTCGGCACTCGGATACTATCTCTGCAGTGCTCGTTCCTCACACTAGCCCAGCTGCCAACTTATCAACCATCTTACCACTGTCTGTAAACCAAATTGGCGTTAGACTTAGTTAAAATGGTTGTAAGTGGCACTTGACGCACAGGCAACTGCAACCTTGCAACCATTTTTGCTGTGTGCCAAACTTTTTAACCATGTGGTCCAGTACTAAGTATTTTTTAACTATGGTCTATGTGCCAAACATTTTTTACCAGTGTCTAGTACTAAGCATTTTTACTATAGTCTGTGTGGGCCAAGCATTTTACCAGTGTCCACGTGATACAGTATTTTTAACTATTGTCTGTGGTGCCCAACTTTTACACAGTTCCGTACTAGTTTTTTGTTGTCTATCCAATTTACCAGTGCTATGTAACCAAACATTTACCAGTGTCCCTGTCTAAAGCATTTTTAACCATTGGTCTATGTGCCAAGCATTTTACCATGTCCATGTACCAACTTTACCAGTGTCCACGTACTAAGTATTTTTACTATTTGTCTTGTGCCAAACATTTACCGTGTTATGTACCAAACATTACCAGTGTCCACGTACTAAGCATTTTACCATGTCCTGTGGGCCAAGCATTTTACCAGTGTCCATGTATTAAGCATTTTACATTGTCTGTGTGCCAAGCATTTTAACCAGTGTCCATGTACAAACATTTTTACCAGTGTCCACGTACTAAGCATTTTTACCATTGTCTGTGTGCCAAACATTTTAACCAGTGCCACGTACTAAGTATTTTTAACTATTGTCTATGTGCCAACATTTTACCATGTCCTATGTACCAAACATTTTACCAGTGTCCTATGTCTTACCATTTTACCATTGTCTATGTGCCAAGCATTTACCCAGTGTCCATGTACAAACATTTTAACCAGTGGTCCACGTACTAATTTTTTACTATTGTCTGTGTGCCAAACTTTAACCAGGTCTTGTACCAACATTTAACCATGTGTCCACGTACTAAGCATTTTTAACCATTGTCTGTGCGGCCAAGCATTTTACCAGTGTCCATGTATTAAGCATTTTTTACCATTGTCTGTGTGCCAAGCATTTTACCATGTCCATGTACCAAACATTTTACCAGTGTCCACGTACTAACTAGCATTTTTAACCTTGTCTGTGTGCCAAACATTTTTACCAGTGTCCCATGATAGCCAGTTTGAAAACAAAAAAAAACTATTGTTCTGTGTTGGCAAACCTTTTACCAGTGTCCATGGTACCAAAACATTTTACCAGTGTCCACGTACTAAGCTTTTACCATTGTCTGGTGTGCCAACATTTTACCAGTGTTCCATGTATTAAGCATTTTTACTGTTGTCTGTGTGCCAAACATGTTTACCCGTGTCTATGTACCAAACATTTTACCAGTGTCCATGTACTAGCATTTTACCATTGTCTGTGTGCCAAACATTTTACCAGTGTCCAATTTACTAAGCATTTACTATTAATCGCATGCTAAGCATTTTACCAGTGTGTTGGTGCTGATTTTTGTTTGCGATGGAGTTGTGGGGGACACATCACCAATTCTGCACCAGGGTCCATAAGTCTGTAGCTATTCCACTAGCGTGTGTGCACGTGCTCGGGGGTTGTTAATTGGGTTCAAACTTCATACATGTGTACGAGGCTTTAGTGGATAACAGCAAAGAAGCACACAAAGTGCATTTCAACACCCTGACACTCAGCACACAAATCCTCACGGTAGGTAGGATAATGCCCCCGACCTCCCATATCAAGAGCTTTCTATTCCTGCAATCTTAATTTAGTCAATACAGTTTCCCTCATTTCCCACATGCACACACTCCTGGTTTCTTTCCAATTTCTTTTTAACAATCAGGGATGGATTAAGCAATGTAACGTTTCTTGGAAGGGGCTAGGAGTAGGGAGTCACGATAATCAGAAAGCCCAATAAAATAAAAATATGTTGTAATAACATAAAGATTTAGTAATAAAATTCCACTTTTTTTTTTTAATGGACAGAAGTTTTCATGTTAAACCCGTTTATAGCATTTCAGGAAACTAACATGCTTAAGGGGACCCTGGGTTGCTATGTGTTAGCCTCTCATTATAATTGTTTGCTTTGTAAGATGGTGAAACCTAAACACTGGTCAATGTAAGTAACCAAAAGCAATACTTGCCCCATCTAATCCTACTTAGTCCGAAAAGGTTTGTACAGGAGCAATGAGGTGGGTTTAAACCATCCTGAATCTACAGGAGAGAATTATTTTAAAGGCTGTAATCTGTGACAGTTCGGAATCTGCCGGAATTGACTTCATGGAAATAGATTGAGAACTTAAATGCAATAATCTGACATAGGTCTATAGGAGGGGTCCCCAATCTATGGCCCATGGGCCGGATACACCCTCTAAGGTGAGTAACCTGGCCCTTCTTACGTGTATGTTTAGGGGGATTACTGGCACCTGGGAATGCCCTTTTTCTGTCTGCTGGGTGCCGTCTGCTGTTACAATTTCCTAGTGCCAAAAAACTGTTACAGAGATTCTTACATAGACTGTAGCATTATTGTTACAAAGATTGTTACATAGTTACTACATAGATTGCTACATAGATTGTTACATAGAATTTACATAGATTGTTACAAAACTTGTTCCATAGATTGTAACATAGATTATACATCAATATATTGTTACATAGCTGTTACAAAGCTTGTTCCATAGATTTTCCATAGATTATTACATAGACTGTTACATAGATTGTTAAATAGACTATTAGTATATTGTTCCATAGACTGTTACAAAGCTTGTTCCATAGATTGTTACATACACTATTTACATAGACTGTTAATAGACTCTTAATATATTGTTCATAGCTTACTAGTGTTAAATAGACTAATTACATATATTGTCAGCCATAGATTGTTACAAAGCTTGTTCCATAGATTGTTACATAGACTATTACATATATTGTTCCATAGACTGTTACATAGTGTTAAATAGACTATTACATATATTGTTCCATAGATTGTTACAAAGCTTGTTCCATAGATTGTTCCATAGACTATTACATATATTGTTCCATAGACTGTTACAAAGCTTGTCCCATAGATTGTTACTATACTGTTACACAGATTGTTACATAGAAGACGGTTACATAGGTTGTTACATAGACTTTTATATAGATTGTTACATAGACTCTACAATAGGTTGTTACATGACTGTTACATAGATTGTTACATAGACTATACATATATTGTTCCATAGACTCTACAAAGCTTGTTCCATAGATTGTTCTCAATATGACATTAACATATATTGTTTCATAGACGTTCAAGCTTGTTCATAGATTTTACATAGCTGTTACATATATTTTAAATAGACTATAACCATATATTGTTACATAGACTGTTATAACTTGTTCCATAGATTGGTTACATAGACTGTTACATAGTTGTTACATAGTGTTACATAGTTGTTACATAGACGTACATAGATTGTTAACTAGGACTATTACATTATTGTTCCATAGACTATTACAAAGCTTTCCATAAGTGTTACATAGACTATACATATATTGTTCCATAGACTGTTACAAGACTTGTTCATAGATTATTCATAGACTGTTACATAGATTGTTGTAAATGGACTATTACATATTGTTCCATAGACTGTTACATAGACTATAAGGACTATTACATATATTGTTCCATAGACTGTTACAAAGCTTGTCCATAGACTGTTCCATAGACTGTTACATAGATTGTTACATAGACTGTTACATAGATTGTTACATAGACGTTACGTAGGTTGTTTACATAGACTGTTCAATTGTTACATAGACTGTTACAATCAATTGTTACATAGACTGTCACATAGCTTGTTACATAGACTGTTACATAGATGTTACATAGACTTACATAGATTGTTATATAGACTATTAATATATTGTTTCATAGTTATTACAAGCTTGTTCCATAGATTGGTTACATAGTCTATTAAATATTGTTCCATATATGTTACAAAGCTGTGTCCATAGATATTACATAGACTGTTACATAGATTATGAAATAGACTATACATGTATTATTCCATAGACTGTTACAAAGCTTGTTCCATATAGATTGTTACATAGACTGTTACATAGGTTTTACATAGACTGTACATAGATTGTTACCTAGACTGTTACTAGATTGTTTAAATAGACTATTACTATTGTTCATAAACTATTGCAAAGCTTGTTCCATAGATTGTACTAGACTATTAACATATATTGTTCCATAGACTGTTACAAAGCTTGTTCCATAGATTATTACATAGACTGTTACATAGATTGTTAAATAGACTATTACATATATTGTTCCATAGACTGTTACAAAGCTTGTTCCATAGATTGTTACATATACTGTTACATAGACTGTTACATAGAGTGTTACATAGACTGTAACATAGATTGTTACATAGACTGTTACATAGGTTGTTACATAGATTGTTACATAGACTGTTATATAGGTTGTTACATAGACTGTTACATAGATTGTTACATAGACTTACATAGACTGTTACATAGGTTGTTACATAGACTGTTACATAGACTGTTACATAGATTGTTACATAGACTGTTACATAGATTGTTCATTGTTAATTGAGCTGTGAGTAGAAGCAGTGGTTGTTCATTTCAATAAGTATCCAGTCTGCCCTGTGATTGACAGCAGCAACGGGAACCGTATCAACATTAACCCTGTAGCTGCCTGAGTTGATGCTATGACTGGGTTATATAAAGTACTTACCTTCCCACATCCACTATTTAATGGTAAAAATATGAAACAACTGGTTGCAGAGCCAAACCTGATCTTAACACAGCTCTGTGTAATGTATTTCCCAATAGTGTACCTATTTAAAGGGGAATGTTGGAGGGTAGGAAGTGGAGGGTAATGAAGTGACCCTGATCTTAGCACAGCTCTGTGTAATGTATTTCTCAATAGTGTACCTATTTTAAGGGGAATGTTGGGAGGGTAGGAGTGGAGGATAATGAAGTGAACCTGATCTTAGCACAGCTCTGTGTAATGTATTTCCCATAGTGTACCTATTTAAAGGGGAATGTTGGAGGGTAGGAAGGGAGGATAATGAAGTGAACTGAATCTAGCACAGCTCTGTTAATGTATTTATCAATAGTGTACATATTTAAAGGGAATGTTGGAGGGTAGGAAGTGGAGGATAATGAACTAAACCTGACTTAGCACAGCTCTGTGTAATGCATTGTCTCAATAGTGGTACTATTTAAAGGGGAGTGTTGGAGGGTAGAAAGAGGAGGAATAATAAAGTGAACTGATCTAGCACAACACTGTGTAATGTTTTATCAATAGTGTCCCTATTTAAAGGGTTATGTTGGAGGGTCAGGAAGTGAGGATAATATGTGACCCGTGATCTTAGCCACAGCTCTGTGTAGTGTATTTATCATAGTGTAACCTATTTAAGGGAAATGTTGGAGGGTAGGAAGAGGAGAGATAATGAAGGATAGGGAACGTGATCTTAGCACAGCTCTGTTGTAATGTAATTTCACAATAGTGTACCTAGTAAAGGGGAGATGTTGGGCGTAGGAGTGGAGGATATGAAGGAACCTGACTTAGCACAGCTCTGTTGTAATGTATTCCCAGATAGTGTACCTATTTTAAAGGGAAGTGTGGAGGAGTGAGTGGAGGCTATATGAAGTGAACTAGAATCTTAGCACATCCTGTGTATGTAGTCTCCCAATAGGTACCTATTTAAGGGGAATGTTGGGGGAGGAGTAAGTGGGAGATAAATGATTGAACCTGATCTTAGCACAGCTCTGTGTAATGTATTCTCTATAGTGGTACCTATATAAGGGGAAATGTTAGGAGGGCGGCAGTGAGGATAATGCAGTGAACCTGAATCTTAGCCAGTCTGTGTTACTGGTCTATCAATAGTTGTACTATTAAAGGTGGAAATGTGGAGGGAGGAAGTGGGCGGATAATGAAGTGAACCTGATTCTTAGCACAGCTCTGTGATAATGTATTTACAATAGGTAACTATTTAAGGGGATGTGTTGTGGGTAGGAAAGTGGAGGATAATGAAGTGAAACTGTATCTTAAGCACAGCTCTTGTACATGATATTCCCAAATAGTGTACCTATTTAAAGGGGAATGGTGGAGGTCGATAATGAGGAGGTAAGTGAAGGAACCTTGATCTTAGCCACAGCTCTGTGTATGTATTTTCGTAGTGGACCTATTTAAAGGGAAATGATTGAGGGTAGGAAGTGGAGATAATGAAGATGAACCTGATCTTCGCCACAGCTCTGTTTGTATGTATTTTCCCCAATATGTACCTATGTTAAAGGGGAATGTTGGAGGGTAGGAAGTTGGAGGATAATGAAGGGAACTGCTTAGCACAGTTTAGTGATATGTATTCTCCTATAGTGTACCTATTTAAAGGGGAAGTTGGGGGTAGGAGTGAGGATATGAATGAGTGAACTTATCTGAAGCAAGCTCTGTGTTAGTATTATACATAGTGACCTATTTAAGGAGAAGGGAAATGTTTGGAGGTAGAAGTGGAGAAATGAAGATGAACTGCGTTAGATCTTAGCACAGCTCTGTGTAGGTATTTATCACTAGTACCTATTTAAAGGGGATTGTTTGGTGGGTAGGGTGGAGGATTAAGATAATAGTGAACCTGATTAGCACAGCTCTGTGTATGTCATTATACAGATCGTGTATACCTATTCTTAAGGGGAAATGTTGGTGGGTGGAAGTGGAGGATCAATGAAAGTGACACTGATCTTAGCACAGCTCTTGTTTATGTATTTATCATAGTGTCCCCATTTAAATGGGAATGTTGGTGGGTAGGAAGTGGAGGTAATGAAGTGAACCTATTCTTACACAGCTCGTGTAATGTATTTATCATAGTGTCGCCTATTTTAAAGGGAATTTTAGGGTAGGATTGGAGGAAATGAAGATGACCTGATCCTAGCACAATCCACTCTGTTTAATATGTATTTCTCATAGTGTACCTATTTAAGGAATGTTTGGAGGGTAGGAAGTGGAGGATAATGAAGTGAACCGGATCTCACCACAGCTCTGTGCAATAGGTTTCTCAATAGTGTACCTATTAAATGGTGGATGTTGGGGGGTAGGTAATGTATCATTCTACTAGGATGGAGTTTAGTGAGCAGGAAGAAGGACATTAGGAAATCCTGGTGGTATAGTATTCGTGGGTAGAAATGTATGTATTAATATATTGAAATGTACCAATCGTTGGCAATACCATGTTCGGTGCAATCTTTTTTGCTTCATCCTGGCAAATGGGCAATTGTCTGATGGGTGAAGAAAATAGTGAAGGTTGGGGATGTTGGTGTTGAAAAGTGACTAAGGATTTGCCAGGCCTTACAACAGATTAGTGAATATCCAGCAACAAAAACATTTTCATGTAGATTTTGGTTTCCGACCTTATTAAAATGTAGTTACCAGTAAAGGAAATTAACTGCAAGTCGAAGCCACAATACCACAGTTCTTGCATAAAAGAAACACCTGTACATATTGTCATTTGATTACAGTAAAATGCTCCATCTTTGCATGTTCCGTTTTAAATACATTTTAGGCCTTATTCAATAAGAGGTGTCAAATTTTGCAGCATCCAATCGGATATCAGCTTTTATTTCTGGTCTACAACAGTAAGAACATCTGGTGACATTTGATTGGAAGGAATTGGAAATGTTATAAAATCCCAGTGTACACACAACAGAAAGTAAAGTTTCTTACAATACGATCAGGTGTATTTGGACCAACACGTGCCGCATACTCACACATACAGATCACCCTTGTGTGTGAACCAATCTACAGTAATGCAGTACTTCTAATTTAATGTAATCTTAAACCTTCCTTTCATCAAGTATAAATAATAAATCTTCTATAGAATTATTAAGCCTTCCGTTCTATAAATAAATCATATTGGCTTTCCTCATATTTGTTATATGTTTATTGCACACATTAATCTCCTTAACACCATCTAAGACTTTGGTAAGTCATTAAGACCTTAATACAATCTCTTTGCGTTTGCTCTGAAGTTTAAAATGGTAATTAGATGTTAAGTAAAAAAAAAAATTCTCTGTTTTTTTTTCTCATACAATGTGTGAATAGAATTTTCGAAAACATATGGCGGGATACCCTATCTGTCCGTCATTTACAGATCTAATGGACAATGCTCTCTGCACTAGAATTGGTCACATTGATATGATGAACAGAGTTATGACATCACTGCACATTGGAATGACATAGAAGTTTATCTCTTCTGATAGACTATGAGATATACAGTAGGAGATACACAGGCTTAGTCAATAAGATATGCAAAAATTTGCCTGAGCTGTTAAATTGCCTCATCCAATCAGATGATACCTTTTTACTGGTCTACTACAGTTAGAAAACATTTGATTGGCTGCTGCGTATTTGACCCACCCATTTAACAGCCCTAAAGTCCACAGATCGAAATAATTTCTGGGCCCAGGGAAATTGCTTTAGTTAAAGGACACAGACAAAATGTCAGTTACCTGTCCCCCAGCTGATATATTTCATACTTTACTTGCCTTACTACCAATATTTACTACATTATAATATTACTTATTGTCTCCATTCATGCAGAGTAGCTGGCCCCACCCTCCATGCAGTCAATCAAGGCCCGTTTACTGCTGACATCACCCCCATGATTGACTGTCTGTTTTCCCCTCTGCCCTACTTTGCACTGCTCAAACTTATAAAAAGCTCATTGAGCACAGGTAATATTTTTGCCAGAAAGAACTTATCAATTAAGGCTTAGTTCACACTTGAAATATGGTTCACACAGTACAATATTAGTTTGGGTGTTTATAAATCTGCAAAAAAAATCCACGTTACTAAATTTTCCTTCGATTTTTGAGATGAAAATGTTGGATATGCTGATAAATTTCAGCCATCGTGCGGTCTTCAGTCGCACTATATTACGTGCTGCCCTGAATATTTATTGAATGAAATTTTCCATTTTTTCTTGATTTTCGATTTTTCCATTTTGTTTTCCGAAAAACCGGGATTTATCACTATTCCTAATACTTGTCAAAAAAAAATTCACATGGTCCGAGAATGCTGGTTGTTGTGTTTACCTCAGATATGATCTATAGAAAACTACAGGATCTGATGATAACAGCCAGATGCCTCGTTAGACAGCCATGAGTTATAATGGTGTTGTAGAATGTGGGGAATGAGACTCATATTAGTGTTGCTAGGCAAATCTCCACCCGGGTCTTTATCCTCTCCCTGTCAATGTTTCAATTTAATTCAGCAGTGCCAGCACAACAGGGTAAATAGATGTTTCCCACCCCCTTTCCTCTTCCGCTGCCAATATACACAATGTCCTCATAGAAAGGAATTTGTTTTGAGTGAAAGGGCCCAACATCTAAACATCCTTAGAGAACGTCCGATACCAAATGTTAATGAACCATTTTAGCCCAAACCATGCATTCTCTACACCAACAAATAATTGGCTAATTTCCGGGAGTTGAGGGTTTTTATTGTAACTTTAATTACAGCCCCCCAACTCATTGAGGAAAAGGCAAACGGATCTGTTTTGATTTTTCTACAGTCTCAATGGTGCTACCAACGCGTCGTGGCACATTAAAGCAAAATTCTTTACCCTCCCCTTGAAATCATCCTGGGTTACCGGGGCCTCATTTTCACCGGAGACATAAAAATGGACGAAGACCGCTTGTCTTGTCTAAGTAAGTACCTGGCTAGGGAACCAGCTCGGACCATATTTATGGACCATAGATAGTGAGGTACAATGGGCTTGTGTAGAATAAATGAAACCTGATCTCTCCCGCCAGTGGTTCTGGCAGAAACAAAATTTAAAAAACCCAACTTGAAGAGTGATTTTTGAAACGTTTGACATTACAAGCCCTATATATAAAGGCAATGTATAGCTAAGTAGGGAGATCGCACTTAACCGTTGGCAATTTAACGGCTGCAATCGCACATCCACAATCGCGGCAGTAAAATTACGTACCACTCATACAATACCATAGAGCTGAACGGTTTATACTTCTACTATAACCTTGCTGTTTCTCCATTCTATATAGAGCCCACACCAAATATTGAAATTTGACAATTTATTGACCGTGTTTTTTACCTTTTCAACACGAATTTGTGACTTTTCAACACCGAATTAAAGTTCCGCAAAGTCCAAAACATTCGAAGTTTTCTGCCAATCAGAGAATTTCGAAACCAAGGTTCATCACAAGCTAATTGACTGGCTGACTAGCTAATTGGTGGACTGCTACAAGCTGACCATTTGGAAAGGAACAACACCGTAATACCAGCACTTGACTCTTCTCCTCCAGTGGTCAGCTCTCATACCCACAATCTGAACATGACAAATAGTGCTGGGATGTCCGTGTCCATAGCCGGGTCCTGACCATAGAAAATAATCCATATATGGCTGTAGTAATAATCCAAATAATCCATAAATGTCTGTAAGAGACCTGTGACCAGATTTTAGGCATTCGGGCATCACAGTATTAAATGAGAACTACACCCAACTACAAAGGCACGCTCCACAGACTCTAAAACTGTCACTTTGAAAAAAATTGTCCTCTCACCTCAAATTCAGCCTCTTCCTGTAGAAATCATTTATAGAACATTTCTGAGTACTGCATCTATGGATTTCTGCTGGCTTCTAGTGTTTGCCTCTTCTGGTGGTCAGGACCCAAAACTCCTTTCTCACATGCCGACGAGCTACCTGTTGTTTTTTTCCCACTCCCCTTATTCTACAGTGCATGTAGTCATTGAACTCACGTCCCCACCTGCATGTCTCCAAGCCAATCATCAGAGATAGCAGTGAATATTTTAGCAGATTTGCCTGCTCATACAGGTGGGGTAAGGTGTTAACCCTTTTCATATGTCTTGAGGAAGCACTTGTTAACCCTTTATATTTGGGAGCATTTCCGCAAGACTGTGCCTTTGGGTATGTGTTTATTTCTGCACTCTACCATTTATATTAGTGTTGGGTGGTAGTGCTGAAATTACATTTAGGGTACGGCCAAACTGCAATGCACTGAATCCCAAGATTTACATGCGTTTGCGCTTGCGATTTGTCCATTGTCATTGAAACTCATGTGATTGAACAAAAAAAAGCATCGTTACCAAATTGTCTGACGCATGCGTGAATCGCAAGATTTTGGTGCGTTGCTGCGCTTTCATACAATTGGCAATTAACAATCGGCCTGAAAAACTGCTTGTGTGGCCTAACCTTGAAGTGTAATGCAGCTGCATTGATTTCAGTTTAGCCATACAGCACATGTGTTTAATGCAATGGAACTAGCAATTTCCTGAGCTGTGGCACCCACTTAAGTTCAGGGAGGAATTCACTATGTGCTCGCTTCATGTGTTTGCGCTTCCAAATTGGACCCTAGCACAGCGCATGGCAAATACAGACAAAAAAGGGTGATCACATGCACTCCCATAGCAACACCGGAAACGCACGCATGTAGTTGGTGGCTGTCCCATAGGCTATTCAGGGCCTGCCTCCCACTACACAATGGAAATCACAAACACAACGTGCTATGGAGTAGCCCTAAGTGTTTTTGAGAAGTCTTAAGGGAAAGGTGGCACCCCCAGTAGAATTGAACTGAACCACTTTACAAGGTTTATAAAAATCTAAAAACAGCTTCAGAGCTGCAGTGCAGCATAATTGACGTGAACATGGTCTTAGCACAGCTCTGTGCCATTCATTTTAAAGGGAAGTTGGAGCTGGATTATTTTTGAAAGTAGTGTAAAGGGCCAACCTTTGTCTTTAAAACCCAAACAACTATTACCTCTACATGTTGCAGTGCTAGTACGCATTGGTAAGGTGGAATACAAACTGTACGCCTGCATCATGCTCTAAAGAACTACTAACACCCTTTTGTTGTGTCGATATTATCAGGCCTATGTCATAAAAGTTCTTATGCTAAAATCTGATTGGTTGGGGCAAATTTGCACCAGTTTTAAATATAAAACTTTATACATAGTCTGTATAAGTGTTCAGGTTTTAAAGGAAAAGGTGGGAACACCTAGTTGGAAGAGTGATTTTCTTTATGCCAAATTTCCCACAGGCAGCCTTTTCTGCTGCATTAATTTTATCGAACATGTTTGGCGTTCCCTCTAACATGGCCCCTTTAATTGGCATTCCCCCCAATAATTCCTATTAATATGTACATTTATATAAATAACATGGTGCAACTGCAAGTAGCATACCCTTCCAACATTCCCTTTAAATACGTAAAACTTATAGGCATGGTGGCAGAGCGCGGTGGATACTATAATGACCCGATCTTAGCACAGCTTAAAATCAGGTTCCCTTAATTATCCTCCACTTCATACCTCCAACATCCCTTTAAACTAGCACTATTGATAATACTTACACAGAGCTGTGGCTAAGATCATTTTACTTCATTATCCTCCCTTCCTACCTCCAACATTCCACTTTAATAGTTACACTATAGAGAATACATTACCAGCGCGGTGCTAGATCAGGGTCACTACATTATCCTCCACTTCCTACCATCCAACATTCCCCTTTAAATAGGTACACTATAGAGAAATACATTACACAAGCTGTGCTAAGATCAGGTTCACTTCATTAAGCTTCCCTCCTAACCTTCCAACATTCCCCTTTAAATAGTTACACTATTGAGAATACCTTACACAGAGCTGTGCTAAGATCAGGTCACTTCATTATCCTCCACTTCCTACCGCTCCAACATTCCCCTTTAAATAGGTACCTATTGAGAAATATACGAAGCTGTGCTAAATCACGTTCACTTCATTATCTTCACTTCCCTACCCTCCACCCTTCCCCCTTTAAATAGGTACATTATTGATAATAAATTACACAGAGCTGTGCTAAGATCAGGTTCACGACCATTACCTCCACTTCCTACCCACCAACATTACCCTTTAAATAGGTACACGATACAGTAATACCTTACACAGAGCTGTGCTAAGATCAGGTTCCCTCATTAATCTTCTTCCACTTCTACCTTCCAACATTCCTATCCATAGGTACAGCTATTGAGAATACATTACACCGAGCTGTCTAATGATCAGTTCACTTCATTCATCCTCCACTGTCCTACCCTCAAACATTCCCCTTTAAATAGTACACATTGAGAAATACTTACAGAGAGCTTGCTAAAACTACGTATCCTTCATATCTTCGACTTCCTCCTACCCTCCAACATTCCCTTTAAATAGGACCTATTGTACATAAATTACACAGAGCTGTGCTAGATCAGGTTCACTACCATTCTCCTCCACTTCCTACCCACCACATACTCCTTTAAATGGTACACTATTGATAATACATTCACAGAGCGTGAAAAGATAAGGTTCCTTCATTATCCTCCCTTCCTACCTCCAACATTCCCTTTAAGGTACACTGATGAGAATGCATTAGCACAGAGCTGTGCTAAGATAGGTTCACTTCACTATCCTCCCCCTACGTTCTGCACCATGTGAGTCCTATAAATCACTCTTCTACCCTCCTTCTTTAGCGAATCGTTATGGCGATCATCATTTCTGATCACTATCATAAATCTTGAAAATTACGATGCCAATGTAAATCTTACCAGCCACCCATAGACATATCATTATGGTAGTTTTGCAGTATGGTATCTACTGCCACGGTCGTACAGTAACCGTGGTATCGCAGTTTTTGATATGGCCCTCCAACCCTTACCAATCATTGCAGGTGAGCATACAAGACACAGGTCTGTAACTGTGAATGTGTCAGGTTTATTGTAAAACATCAGTGCTACATTTCTCTGACCCACTTGTCCTTCTTCCAAGTGGGTTAGTCTTAAACCTGTAGCACGCATGTTTTGGCAATAAACTGCAATTTCCATCTACAGACCTGTGTCTTTGGTAGTTTACCTGCAATTTATTATTTATATAGGGGATTTGGTGAGTGAAAGCCTAGGTGAGGCCTTATTTCATTACCGGACACACTAATACCCATACCCAATACATCACCTACAACACTGCTACTAGGAAAGGGTTAATCAGCTGCACCACCAATTTGAACATTGATGATGTAATATATTCCTACTCATAGGGGTTAAGTGGTGGAGTGAATCACACAGGTGCTGCAAAATGTAATCAAGGCAAAAGTAACTGGCATGCAGGGAAATGTCAGCTTCAGTTGGGAAACAACGAACCAGAACTGAGCTCATAGAGGTAAGAAACAGACCCCTGAGTAAGAATCTTCACGCTGAGACGGAAGTTGAGTACAGTACTTACTTTCTAACCTTAACTTTATTTATTTGGTTTCTTTCTCCTTTAAAACAAACTCCAATAAAATGCCACATTGTGGCCGAATTAACTCATACGCTGGGCAATTGATGGGTTAAGTCGCTCTACCAGTTCTTTACCAGTTAGCGTTACTTTTTACTATTGTCTATGTGCCAAACATTTTACCAGTGTCTATGTACCAAACATTTTACCAGTGTCCATGTCTTAAGCATTTTTACCATTGTCTATGTGCCAAGCATTTTACCAGTGTCCATGTACCAAACATTTTACCAGTGTCTTGGTCTGATTTTTGTTTGCGATGGAAGTTGGGGGACACATCACAAATTCTGCACAGGGTCTAAGTCTGTAGCTATTACACTAGCGTGGGTGCACGTGCTCGGGGGTTGTTAATTGGGTTCAACGTCATACATGTGTACGGGCTTTAGTGTAAAGCAAAGAAGCCACCAAAGTGCATTTCAACACCCTGACACTCAGCACACAAATCCCTCACGGTAGGTAGGAATAATGCCCCCGACCTCCCATATCAAGAGCTTCTATTCCTGCAATCTTAATTTAGTCAATACAGTTTCCCTCATTTCCCACATGCACACACTCCTGGTTTCTTTCCAATTTCTTTTAACCAATCAGGGATGGATTAGAGCAATGTAACGTTTCTTGGAAGGGGCTAGGAGTAGGGAGTCACGATAATCAGAAAGCCCAAAAAATAAAAATATGTTGTAATAACAAAGATTTATAATAAAATTCCACTTTTTTTTTTAAAATGGACAGAAGTTTCATGTTAAACCGTTTATAGCATTTCAGGAAACTAAAATGCTTAAGGGACCCGGGTTCATATGTGTAGCCTCTCATATTAAGGTTTTTCTTGCTTTGGTAAGATGGATTGAAACCTAAACACTGGTCAATGAAGTAACCAAAAGCAATTACTTGCCCCACTCTAATCCTACTTAGTCCGAAAAGGTTTGTACAGGGAGCAATGAGGTGGGTTTAAACCATCCTGAATCTACAGGAGAGAGAATTATTTTAAAGGCTGAAATCTGTGACAGTTCAGGAAATCTGCCGGGAATTGACTTCATGGGAAATAGATTGAGAACTTAAATGCAATAATCTGACATAGGTCTATAGGAGGGGTCCCAATCTATGGCCCATGGGCACGGATTAAACCCTCTAAGGTGAGTAACCTGGCCCTTCTTAGTGGTATGTTTGGGGGATTACTGGCACCTGGAATGCCCTTTTTCTGTCTGCTGGGTGCCGTCTGCTGTTACAATTTTCCTAGTGCCAAAAAAACTGTTACAGAGATTTCTACATAGACTGTAGCCTTATTGTTACAAAGATTGTTACTAGTGTACTACATAGATTGCTACATAGATTGTTACATAGAATATTTACATAGATTGTTACAAAACTTGTTCCATAGATTGTAACATAGATTATTACAACAATATATTGTTACATAGCTGTTACAAAGCTTGTTCCATAGATTGTTCCATAGATTATTACATAGACTGTACATAGATTGTAAATAGACTATTAGTATATGTTCCATAGACTGTTACAAAGCTTGTTCCATAGATTGTTACATTAGACTATTACATAATGTTAATAGACTATTAAATATATTGTTCCATAGACGTTACATAGTGTTAAATAGACTATTACATAATTGTTCCATAGATTGTGTACAAAGCTTGTTCCATAGATGTTACATAGACTATTACAATATTGTTCCATAGACTTACATAGTGTTAAATAGACTATTACATATATGTGTCCATAGATTGTTACAAAGCTGTTCCATAGATTGGTTCCA
Source organism: Hymenochirus boettgeri (assembly GCA_019447015.1). Classification (NCBI taxonomy): domain Eukaryota; kingdom Metazoa; phylum Chordata; class Amphibia; order Anura; family Pipidae; genus Hymenochirus; species Hymenochirus boettgeri. The sequence goes on along the minus strand of CM033476.1, from coordinate 22,822,072 downwards.
TAGACATTACTATATTGTTCCATAGACTGTTACAAAGCTTGGCCATAGAATTGTTACACTATACTGTTACCACAGATTTGAAATAGACGGTTACATAGGTTGTTACATGAATGTTATATAGATTGTTACATAGACTGCTTCTACATAGGTGTTACATAGGACTGTTTACATAGATGTTACATAGACTATTACATTATTGTTCCATAGACTCTACAAAGCTTGTTCCATAGATTGTTTCAATAGACTATTAACATATATTTTTCATAGACGTTACAAAGCTTGTTCATAGATTTTACATAGACTGTTACATATATTGTTAAATAGACTATAAACATATATTTTACAAGACTGTTATAAGCTTTCCATAGATTGTAATAGACTGTTACATAGTTGTTACATAGACTGTTACATAGATTGTTACATAGACTGTTACATAGATTGTTAACTAGGACTATTACATATTGTTCCATAGACTATTACAAAGCTTGTTCCATAGAGTGTTACACTAGATATTACTATATGTTCATAGACTGTTACAAGATTGTTCCATAGATTATTCATAGACTGTTACATAGATTGTTAAATGGACTATTACAATATTGTTCCATAGACTGTTACATAGACTTTAAATGGACTATTACATATATTGTTCCATAGACTGTTACAAAGCTTGTTCCATAGACTGTTCCATAGACTGTTACATAGATTGTTACATAGACTGTTACATAGATTGTTACATAGACTGTTACGTAGGTTGTTACATAGACTGTTACATCAATTGTTACATAGAATGTTACATAATTGTTACATTAGACTGTACATAGCTTGTTACATAGACTGTTACATAGATGTTACATAGACGTTACATAGATTGTTAATAGACTATTAATATAATTGTTTCATAGTTATTACAAGCTTGTTCCATAGATGTGTTACATAGTCTATTACATATATTGTTCCATATATGTTACAAAGCTTGTTCCATAGATTATTACATAGACTGTTACATAGATTATGAAATAGACTATACATGTATTATTCCATAGACTGTTACAAAGCTTGTTCCATAGATTGTACATAGACTGTTACATAGGTTGTTACATAGACTGTTACATAGATTGTTACCATAGACGGTTACATAGATTGTTTAAATAGACTATTACATATTGTTTCATAAACTATTGCAAAGCTTGTTCCATAGATTGTTACTAGACTATTAAATATTTGTTCCATAGACTGTTACAAAGCTTGTTCCATAGATTATTACATAGACTGTACATAGATGTTTAAATAGACTATTACATATATTGTTCCAGACTGTTACAAAGCTTGTCCATAGATTGGACATATACTGTTACATAGACATGTTACATAGAGTGTTACATAGACTGTAACATAGATTGTTACATAGACGTTACATAGGTTGTTACATAGATTGTTACATAGACTGTTATATAGGTTGTTACATTAGACTGTTAATAGATTGTTACATAGATTACATAGACTTGTACATGTTGTTACATAGACTGTTACATAGGACTGTTACATAGATTGTTACATAGACTGTTTACATAGATTGTTACATTGTTAATTGAGCTGTGAGTAGAAAGACAGTGTTGTTTGTTCATTTCAATAAGTATCCAGTCTGCCCTGTGATTGACAGCAGCAACGGGAACGTATCAACATTAACCCTGTAGTGCCTGAGTTGATGCTATGACTGGGTTAATAAAGTACTTACCTTCCCACATCCACTAGTAATGGTAAAAATATAGAAACAACTGGTGCGAGCCAAACCTGATCTTAACACAGCTCTGTTAATGTATTCCCAATAGTTGTAGACCTATTTAAAGGGGAATGTTGGGAGGGTAGGAAGTGGAGGGGAATGAAGTATGACCCTGATCTTCAACAGCTCGTGTAATGTTATTTCTCAATAGTTTACTATTAAAGGGGAAAGTTGGAGGGTAGGAAGTGTGGAGGATAATGAAGTGAAACCTGATCTTAGCACAGCTCTGTGTAATGTATTTCCCCAATAGTGTACCTATTTAAAGGGGAATGTTGGAGGGTAGGAAGGAGGATAAGAAGTGAAACTGAATCTAGCACAGCTCTGTGTAATGTATTATCAATAGTGTACATATTTAAAGGGAATGTTGGAGGGTAGGAAGTGGAGGATAATGACTTAAACTGATCTTAGCACCAGCTCTGTGATGTAATGCATTATCAATGGTTACTATTTAAAGGGGAGTGTTGGAGGGTAGGAAAGAGGAGGATAATAAAGTGAACTGATCTAGCACAAACACGGTGTAATGTTTTATCAATAGTGGCCCTATTTTAAAGGGTTAGTTGGAGGGTAGGAAGGGAGGGATAATGAATGTGACCCTGATATTTAGCGCACGCTCTGTGTAGTGTATTTATCAATAGTGTAACCTATTAAAGGGAAATGTTGGAGGGTCAGGACGCGGCGGAGCCTGCATTTTTACCATTGTCTGTGTGCCAAACATTTTACCAGTGTCCATGTATTAAGCATTTTTACTGTTGTCTGTGTGCCAAACATTTTACCAGTGTCTATGTACCAAACATTTTACCAGTGTCCATGTACTAAGCATTTTTACCATTGTCTGTGTGCCAAACATTTTACCAGTACGTACTAAGCATTTTTACTATTGTCGTGGATGCGAAACATTTTACCAGTGGTGTTGGTGCTGATTTTTGTTTGCGATGGAGTTGGGGGGACCCATCACAATTCTGCACCAGGGTCCATAAGTCTGTAGCTATTCATAGCGTGTGTGCCGTGCTCGGGGGTTGTTAATTGGGTTCAACGTCATACATGTGTACGAGGCTTTAGTGTAAAGCAAAGAAGCCACAAAGTGCATTTCAACACCCTGACACTCAGCACACAAATCCTCACGGTAGGTAGGATAATGCCCCCGACTCCCATATCAAGAGCTTCTAATTCCGCAATCTTAATTTAGTCAATACAGTTTCCCTCATTTCCCACATGCACACACTCCTGGTTTCTTTCCAATTTCTTTTAACACATCAGGGGATGGATTAAGCAATGTAACGTTTCTTGGAAGGGGCTAGGAGTAGGGAGTCACGATAATCAGAAAGCCCAATAAAATAAAAATATGTTGTAATAACATAAAGATTTAGTAATAAAATTCCACTTTTTTTTTTTAAATGGACAGAAGTTTTCATGTTAAAACCCGTTTATAGCATTTCAGGAAACTAAACATGCTTAAGGGACCCTGGGTTGCATATGTGTTGCCTCTCATTATAATTGTTTGCTTTGTAAGATGGATGAAACCTAAACACTGGTCAATGTAAGTAACCAAAAGCAATTACTTGCCCCACTCTAATCCTACTTAGTCCGAACAAGGTTTGTACAGGGAGCAATGAGGTGGGTTTAAACCATCCTGAATCTACAGGAGAGAATTTTTTAAAGGCTGTAATCTGTGACAGTTCGGAATCTGCCGGGAATTGACTTCATGGAAATAGATTGAGAACTTAAATGCAATAATCTGACATAGGTCTATAGGAGGGGTCCCAATCTATGGCCCATGGGCCGGATACAACCCTCTAAGGTGAGTAACCTGGCCCTTCTTAGTGGTATGTTTGGGGGATTACTGGCACCTGGAATGCCCTTTTTCGTCTGCTGGGTGCCCGTCTGCGTTACAATTCTCCTAGTGCCAAAAAACTGTTACAGAGATTCTTACATAGACTGTAGCATATATTGTTACAAAGATTGTTACATAGTTACTACATAGATGCTACATAGATTGTTACATAGAATTTACATAGATTGTTACAAAACTTGTTTCCATAGATTGTTAACATAGATTATGTACATCAATATAGTTGTTACATAGCTGTTACACAAAGCTTGTTCCATAGATTGTTTCCATAGAATTATTACATAGACTGTTACATAGAATTGTTAAATAGACTATTAGATTATATGTTCCATAGACTGTTACAAGAGCCTTGTTCACATAGATTGTTACATAACTATTACCTAGATGTATCATAGACTACTTAAATATTGTTCCATAGACTGTACTAGTGTTAAATAGACTATTAATATATTGTACCATAAGATTGTTACAAAGCTTGTTCCATAGATTGTTACATAGACTATTACATATATTGTTCCATAGACTTACATGTAGTTAAATAGACATTTACTATATTGTTCCTAGATTGTTACAAAGCTTGTTCCATAGATTGTTCCATAGACTATTACATATATTGTTCCATAGACTGTTACAAAGCTTGTCCCATAGATTGTTACATATACTGTTACACAGATTGTTACATAGACGGTTACATAGGTTGTTACATAGACTGTTATATAGATTGTTACATAGACTGCTACATAGGTTGTTACATAGACTGTTACATAGATTGTTACATAGACTATTACATATATTGTTCCATAGACTCTTACAAAGCTTGTTCCATAGATTGTTCCATAGACTATTACATATATTGTTTCATAGACTGTTACAAAGCTTGTTCCATAGATTATTACATAGACTGTTACATATACTTTTAAAATAGACTATACATATATTGTTACATAGACTGTTATAAGCTTGTTCCATAGATTGTTACATAGACTGTTACATAGGTTGTTACATAGACTGTTACATAGATTGTTACATAGACTGTTACATAGATTGTTAACATAGACTTTACCTCAGTGACTAACTATTCTATTGTTCCATGACTATTACAAAGCTTGTTCCTAGATGTTTACATAGAAATATTAGCATGCTATTGTCTCATAGACTGTTACAAGCTTGTCCATAGATTATCCATAACTGTTACATTAGATTGTAAATGGACTTTACCATATAATTGTTGCCATAGACTGTTACATAGGACTATAAATGGAACTATTACACTATATTGTTTCCATAGACTGTTTACAAACGCTTGTTCCATAGACTGGTTCCATAGACTGTTACAAATTGTTCATAGACCTGTGACATAGATGTGTTATCATAGCCTGTAGTTAGGTTGTTACATAGACTGTTCAGCAATCAATTGTTTACTAGACTGTTACAATCATTGTTACATAGACTGTCACATAGCTTGTTACCAATAACTTTACATAGTTGTTACATAGACTTACATAGATTGTTTATATAGACTATTACATATATTGTCTTCATAGTTTATTACCAAGCTTGTCCCATAGATGGTTACCATAGTCTATTATACTATCTTGTTCCATATACTGTTACAAGCTGTGTGCCATAGATATTACAAGACTGTTACATAATTATGAAATCAACTATTACATGTATTATTCCATAGACTGTTACAAAGCTTGTTCCATATAGATTTGTTTACATAGACTGTTACATAGTTGTTACATACGACTGTTACACTAAATTGTTACCTATAGACGGTTACCTAATCTGTAAATAGACTATTACATTCTATTGTTTCATAAACTATTGCGAAAGCTTGTTCCATAGACTTGTTACATGACTATTACATCATATTGGTTCCAGAACTGTTACAAAGCTTTGTTCCATAGATTATGACTAGACTGTTAATAGAATTTTTAATAGACCTATTCAATATATTGTTCCCATAAGACTGTTAACAAAGCTTGTTCCCATAGATTGTTACATATACTGTTACAATAGATTCGCTTACATAGAGTGTTACATATACTGTAACATAGATTGTTCATAGACTGTTCACTATGTTGTTTACACTAGATGTTACATAGACTGTTATTAATAGTTGTTACATAGACTGTTACTAGCTTGTTACATAGACGTACATAGATGTTTACATAGTTGTTACATAGACCTGTTTACATAGACTTTTTTTTGGTACATAGATTGTTAACATAGACGTTACATAGATTTTTACATTGTTTATTGAGCTGTTGAGTAGAAGCATGTGTTTTGTTCATTTGCATAATGTATCCAGTCTCCCTGTGATTGACAGCAGCAACGGGAACCGTATCAACATTAACCCTGTAGCTGTCTGAGTTGATAGCTAGGACTGGTTATATAAAGTACTTGACCTTCCACATCCCTATTGGTAATGGTAAAATATCAGAACAACCCTTGTGCGAGCCAAACCTGATCTTAACACAGCTCATGTGTAAGTGTATTACCCAATAGTGTTCACCTATTTAAAGGGGAATGGTTGATGTAGGATGGCTGGGAGTAATGAATTGACCCTGCATCTAGCACAGCTCTTGTTAATGTAAGTTTCCTCAATAGTGTACCTATGTTAAATGGGAATGTTGGAGGGTCAAGGAGTGGAGATAATGAAAGTGAACCTGTTCTTACGCACAGCTCTGTGTAATGTATTTCCCATAGTGTACCTATTTAAAGGGGAATGTTGGAGGGTAGGAAGGGATGGATAATGAAGTTGAACCTGAATCTTAGGACAGCTCTGTGTTAATGTATTTATCAATAGTGTACATATTTAAAGTTGAATGGGATGGGGTAGGAAGTGGAGATAATTGAACTAAAAACCGACTTAGCACAGTCGTGTACATGCATTCTCAATAGTTGTACCTATTGTAGAGGGAGTGTTGGAGGGTAGAAAGAGTAGGAGTGGGACGATAAGAGTGGCCGTTGATCTTAGCAGGGGCAACACTGTGTAATGTCATTTACAATAGTGGTCCCTATTTATAAGGGTTATGTTTGGAGGTAGGAAGTGAGGATATAGATGTGACCCTGATTCTTGGCACAGCTCTGTGTAGTGTATTTATCATAGTGTACCCTATTTAAGGGAAATGTTGGAGGGTAGGAATAGGAGGATAATGAAGTGAACGTGATTCTTAGCACGAGCTCTGTGTAAGAATGTTTCCCAATAGTGTACCCTATTAAGGGAATAGTTGGAGCGTAGAGTGGAGGAGTATGCAAGGAACCTGATCTTAGCACAGCTCTGTTGGTAATGTTCTCAGTAGTCTTAGGTGAGACGTGGAAGAAAACTGTCTTATGGAAGCTGTTGAATGTATCCAATATTAAAGGGAATGTGGAGGTATGGAAGTGGAGGATATGAAGTGAACACGAATCTTAGCACATGCCTGTGTAGAGTTTTCTCAACTAGTGTCCTATTTTAAAGGGGAATGTTGGAGGGTAGGTAAGTGGAGAGAATGAAGGAACCTGAATCTTAGCACAGCTCTGTGTTGTATTATCAAGTAGTGTACCTATTTAAAGGGGAATGGTTGGAGTGGTCAGGCATGGGAGGATAATGAAGTGAACCTGACCTTAGCACAGCTCTGTGTATTTCATTCATCAATATGTACCTATGTTAAAGGAATGTTTGGATGGGTAGGAGTGGGGGATATGAAGTGAACTGATCTTAGCACAGCTCTGTGTATGTATTTATCCCATAGTGTACCTATTTAAGGGGAATGTTGTGAGCGTAGGATTGAGGATAATGAAGTGAACCTGATCTACACAGCTCTTGTAATTATTCCCACATTAAGTGTACCTATGTTAAAGGGGAATGTTGGAGGTCAGTAATTGGAGGTAATGAAGTGAACCTGTTCTTAAGCACAGCTCTGTGTATGTACTTTCTCCATAGTGTACTATTTAAAGGGAATTTTGGAGGGTAGTGAAGTGGAGAGATGAAGTGACTAACACTGATCTTAGCACAGCTCTGTGTGTATGTATTTTCTATATTGTACCTATGTATTGGGAGAGAAGTGGAGAAATGATGCCTGCCGAAGCCTGGTTAGTATATAATAGTTGGTCATTATAATACTTGAGGGTAGGAAGTGAGACTTGATGAACTTCAGCACAGCTCTCGGTTTAATGTATTTCTCCTATAGGTGTAACTATTTAAAGGGGAATGTTTGGATGGGTAGGAGTGGAATGATAATGAGTGAACCTTGATCTTAGCACAGCTCTGTGTAATGGTATTTATCAATAGTGTACCTATTTAAGAGGGAAATGTTTGGTGGGTAGGAAGTGAGATAATGATTGAACCTGATCTTAGCACAGCTCTGTTGTATTTATTTATCATATGTACCTATTTAAAGGGAATGTTGGTGGGTAGGAGTGGAGGATAATTAAGTGAACTGATCTATCCAACGCTCTTGTATTTATTTATCAGAGTGTTACCTATTTAAAGGGGAATGTGTGTAGGGTGGATGGAGGATAAATGTAGTGAACTGATCTCTAGCACAGCTCTGTTCTATTATTTACCTCATAGTGTCACCATTTAAAGGGAATTTGGGGGTAGGAAGTGGAGGTAATGAAGTGAACCGATCGACACAGCTCTGTAATAGTTTTATTCTAATAGTGTCGACCTATTAAACTGGGATGTTGGGGGTAGGTTTCATTTCATGGAGGATAAGTGACCGAGATAGGACTATTAGCCGAATCCACTCTGTGTTAGATTACGTGGTATTCTAATGTACTGTATTTAAGGAATATTTGAGAGAAGTGAGGAACAATCGTTGCACCCATCTGCTGACTTGCATTTCCGCTCCTGGCAATAGGTTCAATTGGTAACCTTTAAAGGGTGACGAATGGTGAGTAATGTGATCATTATAGATTGAGTTTGTACAGGAAAGGAATTAGGAAATTGTAAGTATTCGGAAGTGTAAAATGAAGTCTTTCAACATGGGGAATTTTGCCGGCGGCATGTTGATGGGAAATCAGTGTTGTGGGGAGGGGAAAAGGCTAAGATTTTCAGCTATCAGCTAGTGAATATCCAGCAACAAAAACATTTTCATGTAGATTTTGGTTCCGTAACCTTATGTAAGAATGTAGTTACCAGTCAAAAGTGAAATTAACTGCCAAGTCGGAGCCACAATACCACAGTTTCTTGCATAAAAGAAACACCCTGTTACATATTGCATTTGATTACAGTAAAAATGCTCCAGTCAGGTTTGCATGTTTCCGTTTTTAAATACAAGAAAGGAGGGGTTTTATGAGGAGGCCTTATTCAATAAGAGGTGTCAATTTGCACTACCATCGATTCAGCTTTTATTTCTGGTCTACAACAGTAAGAACATCTGGTGACATTGATTGGAAGGAATTGAAATGTTGATTAAAAATCCAGTTGTACACTCACAAGGCATGAAAGTAAAGTTTCTTACGAATAGATCTGGAGGTGTTTTGGACCACCGTGCCGCTACCTCACACATACAGACACCCTTGTGTGGAACCAATCTACAGTAAGCTCGTGACTTTAATGTTAGCTGTGTAAGTCTTAACAACCTTCCTTCATCAAGGTTATAATAAGAAATCTTCTATGAAGCGTTATATAAGCTTCCGTTCTATAATCAATCATATTGGCTTTCCTCATATTTGTTATCATGTTTTATTGCACACTTATCTCCGTTAACACATCTAAGCACGTTTGGTAAGTTCCATTAGCGCTTGTAATTACAATCTTTGCGTTTTGCACATGAAGTTCAAATGGTATATTAGATGTTAAGTAAAAAAAAAAATTCTTGTTGTTTTTTCTTCAAAATGGTGTGGAATAGATTTGTCGAAAACATGAGGTGGCGGAGATACCCTATCTTCCGCATATGTACAGATCTAATGGACAAACTGTAGCTGTCTCTGGCGACTGAAATTGGTCACCGTTGAGATGAGACAGGAAGTTATGAGATCACTGTGTGCAGCATGGCATCGAGCATGAAGTATTTTATCTCTCTGCATAGACTTCAAGTGTCATCGTAGAGTCTTTGATCGGTTCTTCGGTCTGAGTTGCCAGTGAGAGAATGCAAAATTTGCCTGAGCTGTGTTAAATTGCCTCCCAGCCAATCAGATGTAACCTTTTTAGCTGGTCTACTACAGTTAGAAAACATGTGGATTGGATCTGCGGCCGTAGGGGTTTTGTGACACCACTCCAGTTGTGAAAGCCCGGATAAAGTCACAGGATCGAATAATTATTCTGGGCCCAGGGAAATTGCTTGGGAGTGAATGGACCAGAGACAAAATGTCAGTTCACCATGATGCCCCAGGCCGCCACTAAGATGTTCGGATACTTACCTAGGGGGGTGCCTTACTACCAGATATTTCTAAGATTAATGATTACTGGAAGTGATTGTCTCCATTCATGGCAGAGTAACTGCCCCACCGCCCTCCCGGCAGTCAATCATGGCCCTTTACTGCTGACTCACACCAATGATGTGACTGCTGGTTTTCCACCTCTGCCCTCTTTGCACTGCTCAAACGTTATAAAAAGGCTCATTGAGCACAGTAGATATTTTTGCCAGAAACGAACTTATCATTAAAGGTTATTCAGCACTTGAAATATGGTTCACACAGTACAATATTTAGTTTGGTGTTTATAAATCTGCAAAAAATCCACGTGACTAATTTTCCTTCGATTTAAATTGAGATGAAAATGATTGGAATATGCTGATCAATTGCAGCCATCGTGCGGTCTTCAGTCGCACTATTATACTTGGCTGCCCCTGAATATTTATGTGAATGAAATTTTTCCATTTTTCTTGATTTTCGATTTGTGTCCATTTTGTTTTCCGAAAAACCGGGATTTACGCACTATTCCTAATACTTGCAAAAAAAATCACATGGTCCGAGAATGCTGGTTGTTTGTTACCCTCAGATATGATCTATAGAAAAATACAGGACTCTGATGATAACAGGACCAGTATATACCATCGTTAGCAGCCATGAGTTATAATGGGTTGTAGAATGTGGGGAAATTGAGACTCATATTAGTGTTGCTGGCAATCCTTCCACCCGTGGTCTTATCCTCTCCCTGGTCAATGTTTCATTTAATTCAGCCGTGCCAGCATAACCCGCGGTAAACTAGGTGTTTCCCACCCCCTTTGCCTCTTCCTCTGCCAATATAAACACAAATGGGTCCTCATAGAAAGAGAATTTGTTTTGAGTGAAAGGAGCCGCACATCTAAACATCCTTAGAGAACGTCCGACTACCAAATGTTAATGAACCATTTTAGCCCAAACCATGCATTCTCTACTACCACAAAAATTGTGCTAATTGTCCGGGAGTTGAGGGTTTTTATTGTAACAATTTAATTACAGCCGCCCCAATCTCATTGAGGAAAACGGCCAAACGGATTGTTTTGATTGTTCTTACAGTCCTCAATTGGTGCTACCAACGCGATCGTGGCACATTACAAGCAAAATATTCTTTACCCTCCCCTTGAAATCATCCTGGGTTACCGGGGGCCTAAACATTTTCACAGGGACATAAAAAATTGCGAGACCGCTTGTCTTGTCTACTAGTAGGTGACCTGGCTAAGGGAACAGCTCTTGACAATTTATGGACGCATAGATAGTGAGTAAAATGGGCTTTGTAGAAACGATATGAAACCTGGATCTCTCCCGCCAGTGGTTCTGGCAGAAAACAAAATTTAAAAAACGCCAACTTGAAGAGGATTTTGAACGTTTTGACATTACAAGTCCCTATATATAAAGGCAATGTATAGCTAAGTAGGGAGAATCGCACTTTAACCGTTTGGCAATTTTAAACGGCTGCTAAATCGCACATCCACATCGCGGCAGTAAAATTACGTACCACTCATACCAATACCATAGAGCTGAACGGTTTATACTTCTACTATAACCACTTGCTGTTTCTACCATTCTATATACGAGCCCACACACAAAGTATTGAAATTTGACAAGTTTATGGACCTGTGTTTTTTTGAACCTTTTCAACACGAATTTGTGACTTTTCAACATACCGAAATTAAAGTTCCGCAAAGTCCAAACATTCAGAAGTTCCTGCCAATCAGAGAATTTCGAAAACCAACGTTCATCACAAGCTAATTGACTGGCTGACTAGCTAATTGGTGGACTGGCTACAAGCTGACCATTGGAAAAGGACAACACAACGATTAATACACGCACTTGACTCTCTGCCTCCAGTGTCAATGCTCTCAATACCCACATCTGAACATGACAAATAGTGCTGGGATTCCGTGTCCATGACCTGGGCCTGACCATAGAAAATAATCCATATATGGCTGTATAATAATCCAAATAATCCATAAATAGTCTGTAAGAGTACCTGGTGACCAGATTTAGGCATCGGGCATCACAGTATTAATGAGACTAACCCAACTACAAAGGCACGGCTCCACAGACTCTCAAACTGTCACTTTGAAAAAAACTTGTCCTCTCACCTCAGAATTCAGCCTCTTCCTGTAAGAAATCATTTATAGAACACTTTCTGAGTACTGCATCTATGGATTTCCTGCTGGCTTCTAGTGTTGCCTCTTCCTGGTGGTCCAGGACCCCAAAACTCCTTCTCACATGCTACAGCTACCTGTTGTTTTTTTCCCACTCCCTCCTAATCTAAGTTGCATGTAGCAATTGAACTCAAGTCCCCACCTGCCATGTCTCCACAGCCAATCATAGTAGATAGCAGTGAATAGTTTAGCAGATTTTCCTGCTCATACAGGTGGGGTCAAGGTGTTAACCCTTTTCATGTATGTTTGAGGAATCACTTGTTAACCCTTTATATTTGGGAGCATTTCTGCAAGACTGTGCCTTTGGTATGTGTTTATTATCTGCACTCTACCATTTATATTAGTGTGGGTGGTAGTGCTAAAATTACATTTAGGGTAACGGGCCAAACTGCAATGCACCTGATCCCACATGATTACATGCGTTTGCGCTTGCGATTTGTCCATTGTCCATTAGAAACTCATGTGATTGAAACAAAAAAAGCATGCTTACCAAATGTCTGACGCATTCTGAATCGCAAGATTTTGGTGCGGTGTTGCTGCTGCTTTCATACAATTGGCTAATAATTCAATCGGCCTGAAAAAACGTGCTTGTGTGTCCTGAGACCTTGAATGTAATAGCAAGCTGCATTGATTCAGTTTAGTCCCGTGACAGCAGTGTTTAACTGCAATTGAACTAGCAATTCTGAGGCTGTGGCCCCACTTAAGTTGCAGGGAGGGATTCACTATGTGCTTTCGCTTCATGGGTTTGCGGCTTCCAAATTGGACCCCTAGCAGAGCCATGCAAATACAGACAAAAAAGGGTGATCACATGGAGGCACTCCCATAGCACACGTCGGACGCATCTCATGGTAGTTGGTGCTGTCCCATAGTCTATTACAGTCCTGCATCTCCCACTACACAATGGAAATCGAAACAAACACAACGTGCTATGGAGTAGCCCTAAGTGTTTGTGAGAGTCTTTAAAGGGAAAGGTGTCACCCAAGTAGAATGTGAACTGACCACTTTACACAGGTTCTGAAAAATCAAAAACAGCTTCAGAGCTGCAGTGCAGCATAATTGACGTGAACATGGTCTTAGCACAGCTCTGTGCCATTCTTTTAAAGGGAAGTTGAGCCCTGGAATTTTTGGAAAGTGTTGGAAGGGCCAATCTTTGTCTTTAAAAACCCAAACAACTATTAAATCTACAATGTTGGCAGTGCTAAGTACGCATTGGTAAGTGGAATACAAACTGTTCGCCTGCATCAATGCTCTAAAGAATACTAACAACCTTTTGTTGTGTCAGATATTACAGCCTATGTCCAAAAGTTCTTATGCTAAATCTGATTTTTGGGGCAAATTTGCACCAGTTTTTTAAAGATAACGACCTTAATACATAGTCCTGTATAAGTGTTGCAGGTTTTAAACGGAAAAGTGGAACACCTAGTTTGGAAGAGGTGAATTTTCTTTATGCACAATTTCCACAGGCAGTCCTTTCTGCTGCATTAATTTTATAAACATGTTTGTGTTACCCCTCTAACATGTGCCCCCTTTACATTGGCATTCCCCCAATAATTCCTATTAATATGTACAGTTTATATAAATAACATGGTGCAAAACTGCAAGTAGCATACCCTCCACCATTCCCCTTTAAAAATTACGTAAACTATAGGCATGGTGTGCAGAAGCTTCGGTGGATATATAATGACCCGATCTTAGCACAGCTTAAAATCAGGTTCCCTTAATTATCCTCCACTTCAGACCTCCAACATCCCCTTTAATAGTACACTATTGATAAATACATTACACAGAGCTGTGGCTAATATCATGTTACTTTCATGTATCCTCCCCTTCTACCTCCAACATTCCCCTTTAATACGTTACACTATAGCGAAATACATTACACAGCAGCGTGCAGATCAGGGTCACTCACATTATCCTCCACTTCCTACCATCCAACATTCCCCTTTAAATAGGTACCTACTACGAGAAATACATTACACAAGCTGTGCTAAGATCAGTTCCACTTCATTAACTCTGCCACTTCCTAACTTCAAGCACTTCCCCTTTAGGATGTTACACTATTGAGAATACCATTACACAGAGCGGTGTGCTAAGATCAGTGGGCACTTCATTATCCTCCCGTACTGTCCTACCCTCACATTCCCCGTTTAAATAGGGTACCAGGGGTTGAGAAAGACGGGTGTACAAGCTGTGCTAAATCGACGTTCATTGCATTAGGTCTTCACGGGGTTCCCTACCCTCCACATTCCCCTTTAAATAGGTACATTATTGATAATAAATTACACAGAGCGTGCTAAATCAGTGTTTCACGTACCAGTTACCTCCACTCCTAGCCCACCACCAATTACCCTTTAAATAGGTACACGATAGAGTAATACTTACACAGAGCTGTGCTAAGATCAGGTTCCCTTCATTAATCTTCTTCACTTCCTACTTCCAACATTCCTTCCAACTAGGTACACTATTGAGAAATACATTACAAGCAAGCTGGTGCTAATGATCAGTGTCACTTCATTATCCTCACGAAACTATCCTACCCTCCAACATTCCCCTTTAAATAGTACACTATTGAGAAATACTTACAGCGAGCTTGCTAAACTCACGTTCACGTTCAGTATCTTCACTTCCTCCTCCTCCCATTCCTCCCTTTAAATAGGTACCTTATTGATAATAAATTACACAGAGCTGTGCTAGATCAGTGTTCACTACATTTCCTCCACTTCCTACCCACCCAACTCCTTTAAATGTACAACTATTGATAAATAGCATTCACACGAGCTGTGAAAAGATAAGGTTCCTCTCATTATCCTCCCTTCCTACCCTCCAACATTCCCTTTAAGGTACACTGTGAAGAATCATTAGCCAGAGCCTGTGCTAAGTATAGGTTTCGACTTCACTATCCTCCCCCTACAGTTCGGTGCACCAGGTGGTGCCTATAAATCACTCTTCTACCCTCCTTCTTTAGCGAATCGTTATGGCGATCATCATTTCTGATCACTATCATAAATCTTGAAAATTACGATGCCAATGTAAATCTTACCAGCCACCCATAGACATATCATTATGGTAGTTTTGCAGTATGGTATCTACTGCCACGGTCGTACAGTAACCGTGGTATCGCAGTTTTTGATATGGCCCTCCAACCCTTACCAATCATTGCAGGTGAGCATACAAGACACAGGTCTGTAACTGTGAATGTGTCAGGTTTATTGTAAAACATCAGTGCTACATTTCTCTGACCCACTTGTCCTTCTTCCAAGTGGGTTAGTCTTAAACCTGTAGCACGCATGTTTTGGCAATAAACTGCAATTTCCATCTACAGACCTGTGTCTTTGGTAGTTTACCTGCAATTTATTATTTATATAGGGGATTTGGTGAGTGAAAGCCTAGGTGAGGCCTTATTTCATTACCGGACACACTAATACCCATACCCAATACATCACCTACAACACTGCTACTAGGAAAGGGTTAATCAGCTGCACCACCAATTTGAACATTGATGATGTAATATATTCCTACTCATAGGGGTTAAGTGGTGGAGTGAATCACACAGGTGCTGCAAAATGTAATCAAGGCAAAAGTAACTGGCATGCAGGGAAATGTCAGCTTCAGTTGGGAAACAACGAACCAGAACTGAGCTCATAGAGGTAAGAAACAGACCCCTGAGTAAGAATCTTCACGCTGAGACGGAAGTTGAGTACAGTACTTACTTTCTAACCTTAACTTTATTTATTTGGTTTCTTTCTCCTTTAAAACAAACTCCAATAAAATGCCACATTGTGGCCGAATTAACTCATACGCTGGGCAATTGATGGGTTAAGTCGCTCTACCAGTTCTTTACCAGTTAGCGTTACATAGACTGTTACATAGATTGTTACATAGACTGTTACATAGATTGTTAACTAGACTATTACATATATTGTTCCATAGACTATTACAAAGCTTGTTCCATAGAGTGTTACATAGACTATTACATATATTGTTCCATAGACTGTTACAAAGCTTACCAAGCTTGTTCCATAGATTATCATAACTGTTACATAGATTGTAACTGGACTATTACCTATATTGTTCCATAGACTGTACATAGGACTATAAAGGACTATTACATATATTGTTCCTAGACTGTTACAAAGCTTGTCCATAGACTTTCCATAGACTGTTACATAGATTGTTCATAGACTGTTAACATAGATGTTTATCATAGCCGTTACGTAGGTTGTTTACATAGACTGTTCCTCAATTGTTTACTAGACTGTTACATCAATTGTTACATAGACTGTCACATAGCTTGTTACAATAACTGTTACCTAGATTGTTACATAGACTTACATAGATTGTTATATAGACTATTACATATATTGCTTCATAGTTTATTACCAAGCTTGTTCCCATGATGTGTTACATAGTCTATTTACTATCATTGTTCATATACGTTACAAGCTTGTGCCATAGATATTACATAGACTGTTACAATAGATTATGAAATCAACTATTTACATGTATTATTCCATAGACTGTTGACAAAGCTTGTTCCATAAGATTTGTTACATAGACTGTTCATAGTTGTTACATACGACTGTACATAAATTGTTACCATAGACGGTTACCTAATCTGTTAAATAGACTATTACATCTATTGTTTTCATAAACTATTGCTAAAGCTTGTTCCATAGACTTGTTACAAGACTATTAACATCATATTGTTCCAAACTGTTACAAAGCTTTGTTCCATAGATTAATGACTAGACTGTTTAATAGAATTGTTTAATGAGACTATTACATATATTTTGTTCCATAAAGACTGTTAACAAAGCTTGTTCCATAGATTGTTACATATACTGTTACAATAGATCGCTTATCATAGAGTGTTACATAGTACTGTAACATAGATTGTTACATAGACCTGTTACTTATGTTGTTTACATAGATTGTTACATAGACTGTTATTAGATAGGTTGTTACATAGACTGTTACTAGGCTTGTTACATAGACGTTACATAGACTGTTACATAGTTGTTACATAGACTGTTTACCTGATAGACTTTTTTTTTTTACATAGATTGTTAACATAACTGTTACATAGATTTTTCATTTTTAATTGAGCTTTGAGTAGAAGCAGTGGATGTTTGTTCATTCAATAATGTATCCATCTGCCCTGTGATTGACAGCAGCAACGGGACCCGTATCAACATTAACCCTGTAGCTGCTGAGTTGATACTAGTGACTGGTTATATAAAGTACTTACCTTCCACATCCCCTATGTGTAATGGTACAAATATGAACAACCTGTGTGCAGAGCCAAACCTGATCTTAACACAGCTCATGTGTAAGTGTATTTCCCAATAGTGTACCTATTTAAAGGGGAATGTTGTGTAGGGTATGGCTGGGAGTAATGACTTGACCCTGTCTTAGCACAGCTCTGTGTTTAATAAGTTTCTCATAGTGTACCTATTTTAAGATGGGAATGTTGGAGGGTAGGAAGTGGAGGATTAATGAAAGTGAACCTGATCTTACTCACAGCTCCTGTGTAATTATTTGCACCAATAGTGGGTACCTATTTAAAGGGGAATGTTGGAGGTAGAAGGGAGGATAATGAAGTTGAACCTGAAATCTTAGCACAGCTCTGTTTAATGTATTTATCAATAGTGTACATATTTAAAGGTTGAATGGGATGGAGTTAGGAAGTGGAGGATAATTGAACTAAAACCGACTTAGCACAGTCGTGTACATGCAGTTCTCAATAGTGTACTATTTAGACAGGGATGTGTTGGGGGTAGAAAGAGTAGGGTGACATAAACGTGAGCCTGATCTTAGCAGGGGCAACACTTGTGTAATGTCTTTTACAATAGTGGTCCCTATTTAACAGGTTATGTTGGAGGGTAGGAATGAGGATAATATGTGACCCTGATTCTTTGCACAGCTCTGTGTAGTGTATTATCATAGTGTACCTATTTAAGGAAATGTTGGAGGGTAGGAAGTAGGAGGATAATGAAGTGACGTGATCTTAGCACGAGCTTCTGTGTAAGAATTTCCCAATAGTGTCCCTATGTAAGGGAATAGGTGGGAGCGTTAGGAGTGGAGGAGTATGCAAGTGAACCTGATCTTAGCACAGCTCTGTTGTAATGTTCTTTTACCTTTAGGAATGGTGCGTGATATTGAGGCTGATCATGGCAGCTCTGAATGTTCCAATGGTATTTAAAGGGAATGGTGGAGGTAGGAAGTGGAGGATATGAAGTGAACAGAATCTTAGCACAGTCCTGTGTTGTAGTCTTTTCCCATAGTGTACCTATTTAAAAGGGAATGTTGGAGGGTAGGAAGTGGGAGAAATGATTAGAACCTGATCTTAGCACGCTCTGTGTTAGTTATTATCTAAGTAGGTACCTATTTAAAGGGGAATGTTAGGAGGGCGTCAGGACTTGGAGGATCAATGCAAGTGAACCTGACCTTAGCACAGCTCTGTGTATCTTCATCAATAGTGTACCTATTAAAAGTGAAATTTTGGAGGGTAGGAGTGGGAGGATATGAGTGAACTGATCTTAGCACAGCTCTGTGTACTGTATTTCACATAGTGTACCTATTTAAAGGGGATTGTTGGAGCGTAGAGATTGAGGATAATGAAGTGAAACCCTGATCTTACACAGCTCTGTGTAATGAATTCCCTATTAAGTGTACCTATTTAAAGGGGAAATGTTGGAGCGTGTAATTGGAGGTATACTGAATTGAACCTGTTCTTAAGCATCAGCTCTGTGTATGTTTTCTCCGATAGTGTACTATTTAAAGGGAATGTTGGAGGGTAGGAATGGAGGATGAATGAGGAACACTGATCTTAGCAGCAGCTCTGTGTATGTTTTCTCCCATTATATGTACCTATAGTATTGAGGTAAGGGAGATAATGGTCCTGCACCTGCACGCTCGTGTTAGTAATAATAGTTGAGTCTATTTATTAAAGGACTTAGTAGGAAGTGGAGGATAGAAGTGACTATCAGCACAGCTCTCGGTGTAATGTATTTCTCATAGAGTGTACCTATTTAAAGGGGAATTGTTGGGGGTAGGAAGTGAAGTATAATGAAGTGAACCTTGATCTTAGCACAGCTCTGTGTTATGTATTTATCATAGTGTACCTATTTAGAAAGGGAATTTTGGGGGTAGGAAGTGGAGGATAATGAATGAACCTAGATCTTAGCACAGCTCTGTGTATTATTTATCATATGTACCTATTTAAAGGGAATGTTTGGTGGGTAGGGTGGAGGATATTAAGTGAACCTGATCTAGCCAACGCGTCTGTTGTATGTTATTTATCAGCAGTGTAGGTACCTATTTAAAGGGGAATGTGTGTGGGTGGAATTGGAGGATAATGAGTGAACTGATCTTAGCACAGCTCTTGTTGGCTATGTATTTACCTCATAGTGTCACCATTTAAATGGGAATTTTGGTAGGGTAAGGAAGTGGAGGATAATGAAGTGAACCTGATCTCACCACAGCTCTGTTCAATAGGTATTTATTCATAGTGTCGACCTATTTACTGGGAATGTTTGGGGTAGGTGCATTTAGGAGGATTTAATGACCGAGAAGGACGATCCTAGCGAATCCTCTGTGTTAATATGTATCGATAGTGTACTGATTTAAGATGATATTGGAGGTAGAGTGAGAAATGGTGTCATCCCGATGTGCGGATCCATTCACGCTGCCTGGCCAATATGGTTCTAATAGTGGTACTTTGAAAGGGTGACGATGGTAGTGAATGTGGATATCTAGATGAGTGTGGAGAGCTGGAAATCGTGTATGTATCGTGTAAAAGTTGTTTAATGACTTGAATAGTTCGGGCAATCTTTTTGTTGGCAAGGCAGCTGTGGTGAAATCGTGAGTGGTGGAGGGAGGTGTGAGCTATTCAGCACACAGCTTAGTGGAATATCCAGCAACAAAACATTTTCATGTAGATTTTGGTTTCCGTACCTTATGTAAGAATGTAGTTACCAGTAAAAGGAAATTAACTGCCAAGTCGGAGCCACAATACCACAGTTTCTTGCATAAAAGAAACACCCATGTTCATATTGCATTTGGATTACAGTAAAAATGCTCCATCGTTTGCATGTTCCGTTTTAAATACAAAGAAGGAGGTTTTATGAGGAGCCCTATTCATAAGAGGTTCCAATTTGCACATACCATCGATTCAGCTTTTATTTCTGGTCCTACAACAGTAGAACATCTGGTGACATTGATTGAAGGAATTGGAAATGTATTAAAAATCCATGTACACTCACAAGGGTCAGAAAGTAAAGTTTCTTACGAATAGATCTGCAGGTTGTCTGTTGGACCACCGGTGCCGCTAACCTGCACACATACAGACAACCCTTGTGTGGAACCAATCTACAGTAAGCTCGTACTTCTATAATGTTAATGTGTAATCTTAACACACTTCCTTGTCAGTCAAGTATAAATAAGTAAATCTTCTATGGCGATTATTAAGGCTGCCGTTCTAAAATCAATCATATTGGCTTCCTCATATTTGTTATATGTTTTATTGCACACATTAATCTCCGAGTTAACACATCTAAGACTTTGGTAAGTCATTAGACACTTGTAATACAATCTTAATGCGTTTTGCGCTGAAGTTAAATGGTAATTAGATGTTAAGTAAAATAAAAAAATTCTCTGTTTTTTTTCTCATAAATGTGTGGAATAGATTTGTTAGAAAACATAGTGGCGGGACCCTATCTGTTCCGCATATGTACAGATCTAATGGACAAACTGAGGCTGTCTCTGGCACTGAGAATGGTGGGTCACCGTTGATTGATGATGACAAGTTATGAGATCACTGGGGGCTAGCATGGACATCGCATAGAAGTGTGTGATCTCTCTGCATACTTGTAATTCTCGTAGATGTCTTGACCGGCGTTCTGGTTCTGAGCAGTGAGAGATATGCAAAATTTGCCTGAGCTGTGTTAAATTGCCGTCCCGCATCCAATCAGATGTAACCTTTTTAGACTGGCTACTACAGTTAGAAACATTGTGGATTGGATCTGCGGCCGGTAGGGTTTTGTAAACCACTCCAGTTTGTAACAAGCCCGCTAAAGTCCACAGATCGAAATAATTATTTCTGGGCCCAGGGGAAATGTGGCTTGGATGCAGGACTCGACAAATGTCAGTTCACCTGGGTCCCGAGGGCCGCCCATAGAGGTTTCGGATACTTCTGGTGCCTTACTACCAGATTTTACTAAGATTAAATTACTGGAAGTGATTGTCTCCATTCAGCAGAGTAACTGCCCCACCCCCATCGGCAGTCAATCAGGCCTTACTGCTGACTCACCCCAATGATAGTGGACTGTCTGGTTTTCACCTCTGCCCTACTTGCACTGCTCAAACGTTTAAAAAGGCTCATTGAGCACGTAATTTTTTTGCCAGAAAGAACTTATCATTAAGGATTAGTTCTCACTTGAAATATGGTTCACACAGTACAGATATTTAGTTTGGTTTTATAAATCTGCAAAAAAATCACGTACTAATTTTCCTTCGACTTTATTGAGATGAAAATGTTGGAATATGCTGATAATTGCAGCCATCGTGCGGTCTTCAGTCGCACTATATATACGTTGGCTGCCCTGAATATTTATGTGAAGAAATTTTTCTTTTTTCTTGATTTTTCGATTTGTTCCTTTTGTTTTCCGAAAAACCGGGATTTATCACTATTCCTAATACTTGTCAAAAAAAAATCACATGGTCCGAGAATGCTGGTTGTTGTGTTTACCTCAGATATGATATATAGAAAAATACAGGATCTGATGGATAACAGACCATATTACCATCGTTAGCAGCCATGAGTTATTAATGGTGTGTTAGAATGTGGGGAAAATGAGACTCATATTAGGTTTGCTGGCAATCTTCCACCCGGGTCTTATCCCTCTCCCTGGTCCAATTTTCATTTAATTCAGCAGTGCCAGCACAACCGCAGGTATAATAGAGTGTTTCCCCACCCCCTTTGCCTCTTCCTCTGCCAATATAACAACAAAATGGGTTCCTCATAGAAAGGAATTTGTTTTGAGTGAAGGCCGCAACATCTAAACATCCTTAGAGAACGTCCCGTACCAAATGTTAATGAACCATTTTAGCCAAACCATGCATTCTCTACTACCACAAGATAATTGGCTAATTGTCCGGGAGTTGAGGGTTTTTATGTAACATTTAATTACAGCCCCCCAACCTCATTGAGGAACGGCCAAACGGATCTGTTTTGATTGTTCTTACAGTCTCAATGGTGCTACCAACGCGTCGTAGGCACATTAAAGCAAAATTCTTTACCCTCCCCTTGAAATCATCCTGGTTACCGGGGCCTAAGCATTTTCACCAGGAGACATAAAAAATGGCGAAGACCGCTTGTTTGTCTACTAGTAGGATGACTGGCTAAGGGAACAGCTCTTGAAATTTAGTGGACCATAGATAGTGTAGTACAAAATGGGCTTTTGTAGAATACGAATGAACCTGGATCCTCCCGCCAGTGGTTCTGCAGAAAACAAAATTTAAAAACCCAATTGAAGAGGATTTTGAACGTTTTGACATTACAACCCTATATATAAAGGCAATGTAATAGTCTAAGTAGGGAGATCGCACTTAACCTTTGGCAATTTAAAACGGCTGCAAATCGCACATCCACATCGCGGCAGTAAAATTACGTACCACTCATACATACCATAGAGCTGAAACGGTTATACTTCTACTATAAACCCTTCTGTTTCTACCATTTCTATATCGAGCCCACACCAAAGGTATTGAAATTGGACAAGTTTATTGGACCGTGTTTTTTTACCTTTTCAACACCGAATTTGTGACTTTTCAACACCGAATTAAAGTTCCGCAAAGTCCAAAACATTCAGAATTTTCCGTGCCAAATCAGAGAATTCGAAAAACCAAGGTTCAGTCACAAGCTAATTGAACTGGCTGACTAGCTAATTGTGGACTGCTACAAGCTGACCATTGGAAAGGAACAACACCATTAATACCAGCACTTGACTCTCCCTCCAGTGTCAAGCTCTCATACCCAAATCTGAACATGACAAATAGTGGCTGGGAATGTCCGTGTCCATGACCTGGGTCCTGACCATAGAAAATAATCCATATATGGCTGTAGAATAATCCAAAATAATCCATAAAGTCTGTAAGAGACCTGGTGACCAGATTTAGGCATGCGGGCATCACAGTATTAAATGAGAACTAAACCCAACATACAAAGTGCACAGCTCCACAGACTCTACAAACTGTCACTTTGAAAAAAACATTGTCCTCTCACCTCAAATTCAGCCTCTTTGTAGAAATCATTATAGACACTTTCATGAGTACTGCAATCGTATGATTGTCTGCTGGCTTCTAGTGTTTGCCCATCTTTCTGGTGGTCCAGGACCCGAAAACTCCTTTCTCACATGCGAAGCATACCTTGTTGTTTTTTTCACTCCCCTCTATTCTACAGTTGCATGTAGTCAAGTTGAACTCATGTCCCCACCTGCATGTCTCCACAGCCAATCATAAGATAGCAGTGAATATTTTAGCAGATTTGTTCCTGCTCATACAGAGTGGGGTGGCAAGGTGTTACCCTTTTCATGTCATGTCATTAGGAACAACTTGTTAACCCTTTTATTTGTGGAGCATTTCCTGCAAAGACTGTGCCTTTGGTGTATGTGTTTATTTCGCACTCTACCATTTATATTAGTGTTGGTGGTATTGTGCTAAAATTACATTTAGGGTAACGGGCCAAACTGCAATGCACCGTGAATCCACACATGATTTACATGCGTTTGCGCTTGCGATTTGTCCATTGTCCATTATGAAACTCATGTGATGAAACAAAAAAAGCATCTGTTACCGAAATTGGCTGACGCATTCGTTGAAATCCAAGATTTTGGTGCGTGTGCTGCTAGCTTTCAATACAGGATTGGCTAATAATCAGATCGCCTGAAAAAACTGCTTGTGTGCCTCAGACCTGAATGTAATTGCAAGCTGCATGATTCAGTTTATCCCGGTGAACAGCACGTGTTTAACTGCAATGGAACTTAGCAATTTCCTGAGGCTGTGGCCCCACTTAAGTGCAGGGAGGATCACTTGTGCTCGCTTCATGGTTTGGCTTCCACAATTGGACCCTAGCAAGCCATGCAATACAGACAAAAAAAGGTGATCACATGGAGCACTCCCAATAGCACACGTCGGAACGCATCGCATGTAGTGGTGGCTGTCCCATAGGATCTATTAACAGTCCTGCCTCCCACTAGCAACAATGGGAAATCCGGAACAAACACAACGTGCTAGTGGAGTAGCCCTAAGTGTTTGTGAGAAGTCTTAAAAGGGAAAGGTGGTCACCCCAGTAGAATGTGAACTGACCACTTTACACAGGTTACTGAAAAATCTAAAAACAGCTCAGAGCTGCAGTGCAGCTAATTGACGTGAACATGGTCTTAGCACAGCCTGGTGCCATTCCTTTTAAATGGGATGTTGAGCCCTGGATTATTGTTTGAAAGTGTGTGAAGGCAACTTTGTCTTTAAAAAAAACCCAAACAACATATTACTCTAACATGTTGCAGTGCTAAGTACCATTGTATGGAATACAACTGTCGCCTGCATCATGCTTCTAAAGAACATACTAACACCCTTGTGTTGTGTAGATATTATCAGGCCTATGTCATCAAAAGTTCTTATCTAAAATCTGATTGGTTTGGGGCAAATTTGCACCAGTTTTTAAATGATAACGACTCTTAATACATAGTCTGTATAACGTGTTCCAGGTTTTAACGGAAAAGGTGGGAACCCTAGTTGGAAGAGTGATTTTCTTTATGTCAAATTTCCCACAGGCATCCTTTCTGCTGCATTACATTTATCGAACATGTTTGGTTCCCCTCTAACAGTGCCCCCTTTAATTGGCATTCCCCCCAATAATTCCTATTAATATGTACAGTTTATATAATAACATGGTGCAAAGCTGCAAGTAGCATACCCTTCCACATTCCCTTTAAAAAATTACGTAAACTTATAGGCATGGTGTGCAGAGCGTCGTGGATACTATAATGACCCGATCTTAGCACAGCTAAAATCAGGTTCACTTATTATCCTCCACTTCAACCTCCAACATCCACTTATAAATAGTCACTATTGATAAATACTTACACAGAGCTGTGCTAAGTATCATGGTTCACTTTCATTATCCTCCCTTCTACCTCCAACATTCCACCTTTAATATGTTACACTATAGCGGAAATACATTTACACAGCGCGTGCAGATCAGGTCACTCACATTCATCCTCCACTTCCTACCATCCAAATTCCCCTTTAACTAGGTACCACTAGAGAAATACATTCACAAGCTGTGCTAAGATCATTCCACTTCATTAGCTTCCCTTCCTAACTTCACAAGCATTCCCCTTAGCAGTGTGTACACTATTGAGAATACCTTACACAGAGCGTGTGCTAAGATCAGGTGGGCACTTCATTATCCTCCCACTTCCTACCCTCCAACATTCCCCGTTTAAATAGGGTAACTAGGGGTGTGAGAAAGACGGTTACAAGCTGTGCTAAATCACGTTCACTGCAGGTCAGTCTTCACGGGGTGTCCTACCCTCCACTTCCCCTTTAAATAGGTCATTTTGATAATAAAGTTCACAGAGCTGTGCTAAGATCAGTTTCACGTACATTATCCTCCACTTCCCTAGCCCACCAACAAAATTACCCTTTAAAAATAGGTACACTATAAGTAATACTTACACAGAGCTGTGCTAAGATCAGGTTCCTCATTAATCTTCTCCACTTCGTACTTCCAACATTCCTTCCTTAACTAGGTACAGCTATTGAGAAATACATTACACCGCAAGCTGGTGCTAAGATCAGTGTCACTTCAATTATCCTCCAGCTATTCCTACCCTCAAACATTCCCCTTTAAATAGTACACTATTGAGAAATACTTACAGAGAGCTGTGCTAAAACTACGTTCCGCTTCATTATCTTTCACTTCCTCCACCCTCCACATTCCCCCTTTAATCGGTACCATATTGATACATAAATTACACAGAGCTGTGCTAATCAGTGTTCACTACAGTTTCCTCCACTTCCTACCCACCACATACATCCCTTTAAATGAGTACACTATTGATAAATAGCATTCACACCGAGCGTGAAAAGATAAGGTTCCTCCTCATTAATCCTCCACTTCGCTACCCTCCAACATTCCTTTAATGGAGGTACACTGTGAGAATCATTGCACAGACGCCTGTGCTAAGTATAGGTTTGCGACTTCACTATCCTCCCCCTACAGTGTCGTGGCACCAGTGAGTGCCTATAAATCACTCTTCTACCCTCCTTCTTTAGCGAATCGTTATGGCGATCATCATTTCTGATCACTATCATAAATCTTGAAAATTACGATGCCAATGTAAATCTTACCAGCCACCCATAGACATATCATTATGGTAGTTTTGCAGTATGGTATCTACTGCCACGGTCGTACAGTAACCGTGGTATCGCAGTTTTTGATATGGCCCTCCAACCCTTACCAATCATTGCAGGTGAGCATACAAGACACAGGTCTGTAACTGTGAATGTGTCAGGTTTATTGTAAAACATCAGTGCTACATTTCTCTGACCCACTTGTCCTTCTTCCAAGTGGGTTAGTCTTAAACCTGTAGCACGCATGTTTTGGCAATAAACTGCAATTTCCATCTACAGACCTGTGTCTTTGGTAGTTTACCTGCAATTTATTATTTATATAGGGGATTTGGTGAGTGAAAGCCTAGGTGAGGCCTTATTTCATTACCGGACACACTAATACCCATACCCAATACATCACCTACAACACTGCTACTAGGAAAGGGTTAATCAGCTGCACCACCAATTTGAACATTGATGATGTAATATATTCCTACTCATAGGGGTTAAGTGGTGGAGTGAATCACACAGGTGCTGCAAAATGTAATCAAGGCAAAAGTAACTGGCATGCAGGGAAATGTCAGCTTCAGTTGGGAAACAACGAACCAGAACTGAGCTCATAGAGGTAAGAAACAGACCCCTGAGTAAGAATCTTCACGCTGAGACGGAAGTTGAGTACAGTACTTACTTTCTAACCTTAACTTTATTTATTTGGTTTCTTTCTCCTTTAAAACAAACTCCAATAAAATGCCACATTGTGGCCGAATTAACTCATACGCTGGGCAATTGATGGGTTAAGTCGCTCTACCAGTTCTTTACCAGTTAGCGTTACCATATATTGTTCCATAGACTGTTACAAAGCTTGTTCCATAGATTATTCCATAGACTGTTACATAGATTGTTAAATGGACTATTACATATATTGTTCCATAGACTGTTACATAGACTATTAAATGGACTATTACATATATTGTTCCATAGACTGTTACAAAGCTTGTTCCATAGACTGTTCCATAGACTGTTACATAGATTGTTACATAGACTGTTACATAGATTGTTGTTTATCATAGCCGTTACGTAGGTTGTTTACATAGACTGTTCCTCAATTGTTTACTAGACTGTTACAATCAATTGTTACATAGAACTGTCAGCATAGCTTGTTACCATAGACTGTTACCTAGTTGTTACATAGACGTTACATAGATTGTTATATAGACTATTACATATATTGTTTCATAGTTTATTACCAAGCTTGTCCACAGATTGTTGTTACATAGTCTATTATACTATCTATTGTTCCATATACGTTACAAGCGTGTTGCCATAGATTATTACATAGACTGTTACATAGATTATGAAATCAACTATTACATGTATTATTCCATAGACTGTGACAAAGCTTGTTCCATATAGATTGTTACATAGACTGTTCATAGTTGTTACATACGACTGTTACATAATATTGTTACCTATACGGTTACCTATTGTGTAAATAGACTATTACTTCATTGTTCATAACTTTGAAAGCTTGTTCCATAGACTTGTTACAGACTATTAACATCATATCTGGTTTTCCAATACGTTACAAAGCTTTGTTCCATAGATTATACTAGACTGTTAATAGAATTGTGTTAATGAGACCTATTCAATATATTTGTTCCCATAAAGACTGTTAAAAGCTGTTCCATAGATTGTTTACATATACTGTTACATAGATCTGCTTATCATAGAGTGTTACATATACTGTTAACATAGATTGTTCATAGACCTGTTCACTTATGTTGTTTACACTAATTGTTACATAGACTGTTTTATTAGGTTGTTTACATAGACTGTTACTAGTTGTTACATAACTTACATAGAATGTTTACATAGGTTGTTACATAGACTGTTACGCATAGACTTTTTTTTTGTTACATAGATTGTTAACATAGTACTGTTACTAGATTTTTACATTGTTTACATTGAGCTGTTGAGTAGAAGCAGTGGGTTTTTGTTCATTTGCAATAATGTATCCAGTCTTCCCTGTGATTGACAGCAGCAACGGGAACCCGTATCAAATTAACCCTGTAGCTCTCTGAGTTGATAGCTAGGACTGGTTTATATAAAGTACTTACCTTCCACATCCCTATGTGGTAATGGTACAACATATAGAAACAACCCTGTGTGCAGAGCCAAACCTGATCTTAACACAGCTCAATGTGTAAGTGTATTTCCCAATAGTGTAACCTATTTAAAGGGGAATGGTTGATGTAGGATGGCTGGAGGGTAATGACTTGACCCTGCTCTTAGCACAGCTCTTGTTAATGAAGTTTCCTCATAGTGTACCTATTTAATGGGAATGTTGAGGTCGGAAGTGGAGATCTAATGAAAGTGAACCTGATCTTATCACAGCTCCTGTGTAATGTATTTGCACCATAGTGGGTACCTATTTAAAGGGAATGTTGGAGGTAGGAAGGGAGGATAATGAAGTTAACTGAATCTTAGGACAGCTCTGTTAATGTATTTATCAATAGTGTACTATTTAAAGTGACGATGTGTGATGGGTAGGAAGTTGGAGGATATTGAACTAAAACACTGACTTAGCACAGTCGTGTACATGCAGTTCTCAATAGTTGGTAACTATTTAACGGGATGTGTTGGGGGTAGAAAGAGGAGGAATGACGAATAAACGTGAACCGTTGATCTAGCAGCAACACTTTGTGTAATGTCATTTACAATAGTGGTCCCTATTTTAAGGTTATGTTGGAGGTAGGAATGAGGATATGATGTGACCCTGATCTTAGGCACAGCTCTGTGTAGTGTATTTATCATGTGTACCCTAATTTAAGGGAAATGTTGGAGGGTAGGAAGTAGGAGGATAATGAATGACGTGATCTTAGCAACAGCTTCTGTGTAGAATGTTTTCCCAATAGGTACCCTATTAAGGGAATGGTGGAGCGTTAGGAGTGGAGGATAATGAAGTGAACCTGACTTAGCACAGCTCTGTGTAATGTTCTATTACTTTAAGGGTAGCGATGATGAGTGACTGAATCTATGGACGAGTCGATATCCCATACTATTAAAGGGAATGTGGAGGTATGGAAGTGGAGGATATGAAGTGAACCGAATCTTAGCACAATGCTCTGTGTCTGTAGTTTTCTCCTACTAGTGTCCCTATTTTTAAAGGGAATGTTGGGGGTAGGTAAGTGGGAGAAATATGAGGAACCTGATCTTAGCACGCTCTGTGTTGTTATTATCTCTAATAGGTACCTATTTAAGGGGATGTTAGGAGGGGTGGATAGTGAGGATCAAATGCAGTGAACCTGAATCTTAGCACAGCTCTGTGTATCATTTCATCAATATGTACCTATTTAAAAGTGGTATTTTGGGGGAGGAGTGGGGATAATGAGTGAACCTGATCTAGCAACAGCTCTGTGTATGTATTTACACCATAGTGTACCTATTTAAAGGGGATTGTTGGAGGTAGAGATTGAGGATAATGAAGTGAACCCTGATCTAAGCACAGCTCTTGTAATAATTTCCCAATTAGTGTACTATGTTAAGGGGAAATGTTGGAGGTGAATTGGAGGTAACTGAATTGAACCTGATTCTTAAGCCACAGCTCTGTGTATGTTTTCTCCAATAGTGTACCTATTTAAAGGGAATTTTGAGGGTAGAAGTGGAGAGATGAAGTGAGTAACACTGATCTTAGCACAGCTCTGTGTGTATGTATTTCTCCATTATATTGTACCTAAAGTATTAGGAGGAAGTGGGATAATGTAACCTGATCTTGAGGGTTAGTATTATCATAGTGGTCCTATATTGACTAGGGTGGAAGTGGAGACTATGAATGACTTCAGCACAGCTCTCTGTGTTATGTATTTCTCCTAAGGTGTACTATTTAAAGGGGAATGTTGGATGGGTAGGAAGTGAGATAATGAAGTGAACCTGATCTTAGCACAGCTCTGTGTTATGTATTTATCAATAGTGTACCTATTTAGAAAGGGAAATTTTGGGGGTAGGAACGTGGAGATAATGAATTGAACCTAGATCTTAGCACAGCTCTGTGTTATTATTTATCAATAGTGTACCTATTTAAAGGGATTGTTGGTGGTAGGAGTGAGATAATTAAGTGAACTGATCTATGCACAGCTCTTGTATTATTTATCAGAATAGTGGTACCTATTTAAAGGGGAATGTGTGGGTAGGAGTGGAGGATAAATGTAGTGAACCTGATCTTAGCACAGCTCTTGTTTATGTATTTCCCTCATAGTGTACCTATTTAAAAGGGAATGTTGGGGGTAGGAGTGGAGGAATAATGAAGTGACCTGATCTTGCACACAGCTCTGTCAATGGTATTTTCTAATAGTGTCGAAACCTATTTTAACTGGGAATTTTGGGGTAGGGTTCATTTCTCGGATGGATTAATGACGAGAGACCGATTAGCAGAATCCACTTGTGTTATATTACTGGTATCTAAGTGTACTGTATTTAAGATGATATTGGATAAGTGATAAATGCGTGTAACCCGATGTCGGAATCTTCATCTCGCTCCTGTGCAATAGGTTTCTAATGTGGTACCTTGAATGGGGACGAATGTGAGTAATGTGATTACAGATTGGTTGTGAGAAGGACTTGGAAACCTGTGGTAAGTATGTGTAGAATAGTTATATGTGACATGTTCAATCCATGTTGCAATCTTTGCTTCACGGCATCAGTCTGAGTGAAATCGTAGTGTTGGGGGGGTTGAAGGCTAGTGCACTACACAGCTTAGTGATATCCAGCAACAACAACATTTTCATGTAGATTTTGGTTCCGACCTTATAAGAATGTAGTTACCAGTCAAAGGAAATTAACTGCAAGTCGGAGCCACAATACCACAGTTCTTGCATAAAAGAAACACCTGTTACATATTGTCATTTGGATTACAGTAAAATGCTCCATCGGTTTGCATGTTTCCGTTTTTAAATACAAAGAGGAGGGGAGTTTTTATTGAGGAGCCTTATTCAATAAGAGGTGTTCCAAATTTGCACTCCATCGGATATCAAGCTTTTATTTCTGGTCCTACAACAGTAAGAACATCTGGTGACATTGATTGGAAGGAATTGAAATGTATATAAAATCCCAGTGTACACACAAGGATCAGAAAGTAAAGTTTCTTACAATAGATCTGGAGGTGTGACTTTGGACCACCGAGTGCCGCTACCTGCACACATACAGACACCCTTGTGTGTGAACCATCTACAGTAAGCATCGTGTACTTTAAATGTTAATGTAATCTTAACACCTTCCTTGTCATCAAGTATATAATAAGTAAATCTTCTATGTCATTATATAAGGCTTCCTTCTATAAATCAATCATATTGGCTTTCCTCATATTTGTTATCATGTTTTATTGCACACATTATCTCCGTTAACACATCTAAGCACGTTTGGTAAGTCCATTAGCGCTTGAATACAAATCTCATGCGTTTGCACATGAATTAAAATGGTATATTAGATGTTAAGTAAAATAAAAAAATTCTCTGTTGTTTTTTCTCATAAGAATGGTGTGGAATAGAATTTGTCGAAAACATGAGGTGGCGGGATCCCTATCTGTCCGTCATATGTACAGATCTAATGGTACAAAGTGAGCTGTACTCTGCACGATGAATGGTGGTCACCAGTTGATGATGAGACAGGAGTTATGAATCACTGTGTGGCTACATTGGCATCGAGCATAGAAGTAGTGTATCTCTTGCTGATGACTTGAGAGTTCAGTAGGGTCTGACGGTTCGTTTGGTTCTGTGGAGTCATAAGATATGCAAAAATTTTGCCTGAGCTGTGTTAAATTGCCGTCCCAGCCAATCAGATGATAACCTTTTTAGACTGGTCTACTACAGTTTAGAAAACATGTGGATTGGATCTGCGGCCGGTAGTTTGGGAAACCACCCATTGGTGTAACAGCCCGCTAAAGTCACCAGGATCGAATAATTTCTGGGCCCAGGGGAAATTGCTTGGGATTGTGCCAATGGACCCGAAACAAATGTCATTACGCATGAGTCCCCGAGGCGCGGCACTGAGATGTTCGATACTTACTAGGGTGCCTTACTACCAGATATTTCTACATTAAATTATGGAAGTGATTGTCTCCATTCATGCAGAGTACTGGCCCCACCCTCCTCGGCAGTCAATCCAGGCCTTTACTGCTGACTCACACCAATGAGTGACTGCTGTTTCCACCTCTGCCCTCTTTGGCACATGCTCAACGTTTAAAAAGGCTCATTGAGCACAGTAGATATTTTTTGCCAGAAAGAACTTATCATTAAAGGCATTAGTTAGCACTTGAAATATGGTTCACACAGTACAGATATTTAGTTTGGTTTTATAAATCTGCAAAAAATCACGTTACTAAATTTTCCTTCTGACTTTTTGAGATGAAAATGTTGGAATATGCTGATCAATTGCAGCCATCGTGCGGTCTTCAGTCGCCTATATATACTGCTGCCCTGAATATTTATGTGAATGAAATTTCTTTTTCTTGATATTCGATTGTTCCTTTTGTTTTCCCGAAAAACCGGGATTTTATCGCACTATATCCTAATACTTGCAAAAAAAAATTCACATGGTCCGAGAATGCTGGTTGTTGTGTTACCTCAGATACTGATCATATAGAAAAATACAGACTCTGATGGATAACAGACCATATATACCTCGTTAGACAGGCCATGAGTTATTAATGGTGTGTTAGAATGTGGGGAAAATTGAGACTCATATTAGTGGTTTGCTAGGCAATCTCCACCCTGGTCTTTATCCTCTCCCATGTCAATGTTTCAATTAATTCAGCCGTGCCAGCACTAACGCGGTAAAATAGATTGTTTCCCACCCCCTTTGCCTCTTCCTCTGCCAATAAAACAACAAATGGGTCCTCATAGAAAGAATTTGTTTTGAGTGAAAGAGCCGCAGCATCTAAACATCCTTAGAGAACGTCCGACTACCAAATGTTAATGAACCATTATTAGCCAAACATGTCATTCTCTACTACCACAAATAATTGGCTAATTTCCGGGAGTTGAGTGGTTTTATTGTAATTTAATTACAGCGCCCCAATCCTCATTGAGGAAAGGCAAACGGATCTGTTTTGATTTGTTCTACAGTCCTCAAATTTGGTGCTACCAACGCGTCGTAGGCACATTAAAGCAAAATATCTTTACCCTCCCCTTGAAATCATCCCTGGGTTACCGGGGGCCATTTTCACCAGGAGACATAAAAAATGACGAAGACCGCTTGTTTGTCCTACAGGTAAGTGACCTGGCTAGGGAACAGCTCGTGACATATATTATGGACCATAGATAGTGTAGTACAAATGGGCTTTGTAGAAAATAATGAAACCTGAGTCCTCCCGCCAGTGGTTCTGCAGAAACAAAAATTTAAAAACCCAATTGAGAGTGATTTTTGAACGTTTGACATTACAAGTCCCTATATATAAAGGCAATGTATAGTCTAAGTAGGGAGAATCGCACTTTAACCTTTGGCAATTTTAACGGCTGCTGAAAATCGCACATCCACATCCGGCAGTAAAATTACGACCAACTCATACCAATACCATAGAGCTGAAACGGTTATACTTCTACTATAACCACTGCTGTTTGCTACCATTTCTATATGAGCCCACACACAAAGGTATTTGAAATTGGACAATTTATTGACCGTTGTTTTTTGACCTTTTCAACACCGAATTTGTGACTTTCAACAACCCGAAATTAAAGTTCCGCAAAGTCCAAAACATTCGAAGTTCTGCCAATCAGAGAATTCGAAAACCAACGTTCAGTCACAAGCTAATTGACTGGCTGACGAGCTAATTGGTGGACTGGCTACAAGCTGACCATTTGGAAAAGGAACAACACAACGATAATACCAGCACTTGACTCTCCTCCAGTGTCATGCTCTCAATACCCAATCTGAACATGACAAATAGTGCTGTGGAATTCCGTGTCCATGACCGGGCCTGACCCATAGAAAATAATCCATATATGGCTGTAAATAATCCAAATAATCCATAAAGTCTGTAAGAGACCTGGTGACCAGAGTTTAGGCATTGCAGGGCATCACAGTATTAAATGAGACTACACCCAAATATCAAAGTGCAAGCTCCACAGACTCTAAACTGTCACTTTGAAAAAAAATTGTCCTCTCACCTCAAATCAGCCTCTTGTGTAAGAAATCATTTATTAGCACCTTTCTGAGTACTGCATCGTATGGATTTCTGCTGGCTTCTAGTGTTTGCCATCTTCCTGGTGGTCAGACCCCAAAACTCCTTTCTCACATGCGACGATGCTACCCTTGTTGTTTTTTTCCACTCCCTCTATTGCTACAGTGCATGTAGTCAGTTGAACTCATGTCCCCACCTCATGTCTCCAGCCAATCATCAAGATAGCAGTGAATAGTTTAGCAGATTTTCCTGCTCATACAGAGTGGGGGGAAGGTGTTACCCTTTTCATGATGTATTGAGGAATCAACTTGTTAACCCTTTATATTTGTGGAGCATTTCGCAAGACTGTGCCTTTGTTTGTATGTGTTTATTATCGGCACTCTACCATTTATATTAGTGTGGGTGTAGTGCTGAAAATGTACATTTAGGGTAACGGCCAAACTGCAATGCACTGATCCCAAGATTACATGCGTTTGCGCTTGCGATTTGTCCATTGTCATTTGAAACGCATGTGATTGAAAAAAAAAAGCATGCTTACCGAAATGTCTGACGCATTCTGAAATCCAAGATTTTGGTGCGGTGTGCTGCAGCTTTGCAATACAGAGTGGTAATTAATCAGATCGGCCTGAAAAAACTGCTTGTGTGTCCTCAGACCTGAAGTGTAATTGCAGCTGCATGATTTCAGTTTAGCCAGGTACAGCAAGTGTTTAATGCAATGAACTAGCAAGTTCCTGAGCTGTGGCACCCACTTAAGTGCAGGGAGGATCACTATGTGCTTTCGCTTCATGTGTTTGGCTTCCAAATTGGACCCCTAGCACGAGCTCATGGCAATACAGACAAAAAAGATGGTGATCACAACGGACACTCCAATACACACGTCGCGAACGCACCATGGTAGTTGGTGCTGTCCCATAGATCTATTCAGTCCTGCACTCCCACTACACAATGGGAAATCCAGCAAACACACACGTGCTATGGAGTAGCCCTAAGTGTTGTGAGAGTCTTTAAAAGGGAAAGGTGGTCACCCAAGTAGAATTGAACTGAACCACTTTACACAGGTTATGAAAAATCAAAACAGCTCAGAGCTGCAGTGCAGCTATGACGTGAACATGGCTTAGCACAGCTCTGGTGCAATTCACTTTTAAAGGGATGTTGGAGCCCTGGAATTAGTTTGAAAGTAGTTAGAAGGCAACTCTTTGTCTTTAAAAAAACCCAACACATATTACTCTAACATGTTGGCAGTGCTAAGTACCATTGGTAGGTGGAATACAAACTGTTCGCCTGCTCAATGCTTCTAAAGAACAATACTAACAACCTTTGTGTTGTGTAGATATTACAGCCTATGTCAAAAAGTTCTTATGCTAAACTCTGATTTTGGGGCAACATTTGCACCATTTTTAAATATAAACGACTTTAATACATAGTCCTGTATAAGTGTGCCAGGTGTTTAAGGAAAAGTGGGAACCCTAGTTTGGAAGAGTGAATTTTCTTTATGCCAGAATTTCCCACAGGCAGCCTTTCTGCTGCATTAATTTATAAACATGTTTGCGTTACCCTCTAACATGGCCCCCTATTCATTGGCATTCCCCCAATAATTCCTATTAATAGTACATTTATATAATAACATGGTGCAAAACTGCAAGTAGCATACCCTCCACCATTCCCTTTAAAAATACGTAAAACTATAGGCATGTGTGCAGAGCCGGATGATATATAAATGACCCGATCTTAGCACAGCTTAAAATCAGGTCCTTATTATCCTCCACTTCATGACCTCCAACATTCCCCTTTAAATAGCACTATTGATAATACAATTACACAGAGCTGTGGCTAATATCATGTTACTTCATGTATCCTCCCCTTCTACCTCCAACATTCCCCTTTAAATCGTTACACTATAGCGGAAATACATTTACACAGAGCGTTGTGCAAGATCAGGGTCACTCACATTATCCTCCACTTCCTAACCATCCAACATTCCCCTTTAAATAGGTACCTATAGAGAAATACATTACACAGAGCTGTGCTAAGATCATTCACTTCATTACTTGCCACTTCCTAACCTTCACAACTTCCCCTTAGGCACTGTGTACCTATTGAGAATACCTTACACAGAGCGTGTGCTAAGATCATGTTCACTTCATTATCCTCCTACGTGTCCTACCCTCCACATTCCCCGTTTAAATAGGTAAGACTAGGGTGTGAGAAAGAGGGATGACGAAGACTGTGCTAAATCGACGTTCATGCATGGTCAGGGTCTTCACGGGCTTCCCTACCCTCCACATTCCCCTTTAAATAGGTCATTTTGATAATAAATTCACAGAGCGTGCTAATATCAGTTCACTACGTTATCCTCCACTCCCTACCCACCAACCAAAAATTACCCTTTAAAAATAGGTACACTATAGAGAATACTTACACAGAGCTGTGCTAAGATCAGGTTCCTCATTATCTTCTTCACTTCGTAACTTCCAACATTCCACCTTTATAGGTACACTATTGAGAATACATTACACGCAAGCTGTCTAAGATCAGGTCACTTCATTATCCTCACGAAGCTGTTCCTACCCTCAAACATTCCCCTTTAAATAGGTACACTATTGAGAAATACTTACAGGAGCTGTGCTAAAATACGTTCACGGCTTCATATCTTTCACTTCCTCCCCCTCCCCATTCCTCTTTAATAGGTACCTTATTGTAATAAATTACACAGAGCTGTGCTAATCATGTTCACTACATTCTCCTCCAACTTCCTACCCACCCAACATCCTTTAAATGAGTACAACTATTGATAATACATTAACACCGAGCTGTGAAAAGATAAGGTTCACTCCTCATTAATCCTCCCTTCCTACCTCCAACATTCCCTTTAAGGAGTACACTGATGAAGAATCATTAGCCAGAGCCTGTGCTAATATCAGGTTTCGACTTCACTATCCTCCCCCTACAGTGTCGGTGCACCATGTGGTGCCTATAAATCACTCTTCTACCCTCCTTCTTTAGCGAATCGTTATGGCGATCATCATTTCTGATCACTATCATAAATCTTGAAAATTACGATGCCAATGTAAATCTTACCAGCCACCCATAGACATATCATTATGGTAGTTTTGCAGTATGGTATCTACTGCCACGGTCGTACAGTAACCGTGGTATCGCAGTTTTTGATATGGCCCTCCAACCCTTACCAATCATTGCAGGTGAGCATACAAGACACAGGTCTGTAACTGTGAATGTGTCAGGTTTATTGTAAAACATCAGTGCTACATTTCTCTGACCCACTTGTCCTTCTTCCAAGTGGGTTAGTCTTAAACCTGTAGCACGCATGTTTTGGCAATAAACTGCAATTTCCATCTACAGACCTGTGTCTTTGGTAGTTTACCTGCAATTTATTATTTATATAGGGGATTTGGTGAGTGAAAGCCTAGGTGAGGCCTTATTTCATTACCGGACACACTAATACCCATACCCAATACATCACCTACAACACTGCTACTAGGAAAGGGTTAATCAGCTGCACCACCAATTTGAACATTGATGATGTAATATATTCCTACTCATAGGGGTTAAGTGGTGGAGTGAATCACACAGGTGCTGCAAAATGTAATCAAGGCAAAAGTAACTGGCATGCAGGGAAATGTCAGCTTCAGTTGGGAAACAACGAACCAGAACTGAGCTCATAGAGGTAAGAAACAGACCCCTGAGTAAGAATCTTCACGCTGAGACGGAAGTTGAGTACAGTACTTACTTTCTAACCTTAACTTTATTTATTTGGTTTCTTTCTCCTTTAAAACAAACTCCAATAAAATGCCACATTGTGGCCGAATTAACTCATACGCTGGGCAATTGATGGGTTAAGTCGCTCTACCAGTTCTTTACCAGTTAGCGTTACATAGACTGTTACATAGATTGTTACATAGACTGTTACATAGATTGTTACATAGACTGTTACGTAGGTTGTTACATAGACTGTTACATCAATTGTTACATAGACTGTTACATCAATTGTTACATAGACTGTCACATAGCTTGTTACATAGACTGTTACATAGATTGTTACATAGACTGTTACATAGATTGTTATATAGACTATTACATATATTGTTTCATAGTTTATTACAAAGCTTGTTCCATAGATTGTTACATAGTCTATTACATATATTGTTCCATATACTGTTACAAAGCTTGTTCCATAGATTATTACATAGACTGTTACATAGATTATGAAATAGACTATTACATGTATTATTCCATAGACTGTTACAAAGCTTGTTCCATATGATTTGTTACATAGACTGTTACATAGTTGTTACATACGACTGTTACATAGATTGTTACATAACTGGTTACCTAGATTGTTTAAATAGACTATTACATTCTATTGTTTCATAACTATTGCAAAGCTTGTTCCATAGACTTGTTACAGACTATTAACATATATCTGTTTCCAGAACTGTTACAAAGCTTGTTCCATAGATTATATACCTAGACTGTTTAATAGAATTGTGTTAATGAGACCTATTCCATATATTGTTCTCCTAGACTGTTAAAAAGCTTGTTCCATAGATTGTTACATATACTGTTACAATAGATCGTTATCATAGAGTGTTACATAGACGTAACATAGATTGTTACATAGACCTGTTACTATGTTGTTTACATAGATGTTACATAGACTGTTTAGTTAGTTGTTTACATAGACTGTTACTAGGATTGTTACATAGACTACATAGAACTGTTTACAT
The DNA here is from genome assembly GCA_019447015.1 of Hymenochirus boettgeri. Classification (NCBI taxonomy): domain Eukaryota; kingdom Metazoa; phylum Chordata; class Amphibia; order Anura; family Pipidae; genus Hymenochirus; species Hymenochirus boettgeri. The sequence continues at coordinate 22,782,573 of CM033476.1, read as the reverse complement.
AGTTGTTACATAGACTGTTTACCTGATAGACTGTTTTTGTACATAGATTGTTAACATAACTGTTACTACGATTTTTACATTGTTTATTGAGCTGTGAGTAGAAGCATGGTGTTTGTTCATTGCATAATGTATCCATCTGCCCTGTGATTGACAGCACAACGGGAACCGTATCAACATTAACCCTGTAGCTGCCTGAGTTGATACTAGTGACTGGTTTATATAAAGTACTTACCTTCCACATCCCCTATTGTAATGGTAACAAATATGAAACAACCCTGTGTGCAGAGCCAAACCTGATCTTAACACAGCTCAATGTGTAAGTGTATTTCCCAATAGTGTTACACCTATTTAAAGGGGAATGGTTGTGTAGGATGGCTGGAGTAATGACTTGACCCTGATCTTAGCACAGCTCTGTGTTTAATGAATTTTCTCAATAGTGTACCTATTTAAGAGGGAATGTTGAGGGTCAGGAAGTGGAGGATCTAATGAAAGTGAACCTGTCTTACACCAGCTCCTGTGTAATTATTTGCCCATAGTGTACCTATTTAAAGGGGAATTTGGAGGTAGAAGGGAGGATAATGAAGTGAACCTGAAATCTTAGACAGCTCTGTGTTATGTATTTATCAATAGTGTACATATTTAAAGGTGACGATGGTGATGGGTTAGGAAGTGGAGGATATTACTAAAACCTGGATCTTAGCACAGTCGTGTAATGCATTCTCAATAGTGGACCTATTTAAACAGGGATAGTGTTGGAGGGTGAAAGAGAGGGTGGAATAAGACGTGAGCCGGTTGAGTCTTAGCACAACACTTGTGTAATGTCTATTTATCAATAGTGTCCCTATTTATACAGGGTTATGTTTGGAGGGTAGGAAGTGAGGATATAGATGTGACCCTGATTCTTAGTCGCACAGCTCTGTGTAGTGTATTATCATGTGTATCCTAATTTAAGAGGAAATGTTGGAGGGTAGGAAGTAGGAGGATAATGAATGAACGTGATTCTTAGCAACGAGCTTCTGTGTAAGTAATGTTTCCCAATAGGTCCCTATGTAAGGGAAAGTGGGAGCGTTAAGTGGAGGAGGTATGCCAAGGAACCTGATCTTAGCACAGCTCTGTGTAATGTATCTCAGTAGTGACCTATGGGAATTGAGGTAGCGATTAGTATGAAGTGACGATCTATGAGAGGTCTTGAATTTCCTCGTGACTTTTTAAAGGGAATGTGGAGGTATGGAAGTGGAGGATATGAAGTGAACCGGAATCTTAGCACAGTGCCTGTGTATGTATCTTTTCATAGTGTCCTATTTTAAGGGAATGTTGGGGGTAGGTAAGTGGGAGAAATATGATTAGAACCTGATCTTAGCACAGCTCTGTGTATAGTTATTATCTTAATGGTACCTATTTAAAGGGGAAGTTAGGAGTGGTCGGATGTGGAGGATAATGCAAGTGAACCTGAATCTTAGCACAGCTCTGTGTTTCTGTTCATCAATATGTACCTATGTAAAGGGAATTTTGGGGGAGGAGTGGAGGATATGAGTGAACCTGATCTTAGCAACAGCCTGTGTAACTGTATTTATCAATAGTGTACCTATTTAAGGGGATGTTGGGGTAGGATTGGAGGATAATGAAGTGAACCTGATCTTAACACAGCTCTGTGTAATGATTCCCATAAGTGTACCTATTTAAAGGGGAATGTTGGAGGTCAGAATTGGAGGTATACTGAAGTGAACCTGTTCTTAGCATCAGCTCTGTGTAATGTACTTTCTCCATAGTGTACTATTTAAAGGGAATTTTGAGGGTATGAATGGATGGATAATGAGAACACTGATCTTAGCACAGCTCTGTGTATGTTTTCTCCCAATATTGTACCTATTAAAGTATGTTGAGGTAGAAGTGGAGAAATGAGTACTGCATCCGACGCGTGTTTAGATATTGTTGGTATTTTAGTGGCTAGTGGAAGTGGAACTTGAGTCTTCTAGCACAGCTCTCTGGTGTAATGTATTTCTCCAAGTGTACACTATTTAAAGGGGAAGTTTGGTGGTAGGAAGTGAAGATAATGAAGTGAACTTGATCTTAGCACAGCTCTGTGTAATGTATTTATCAATAGTGTACCTATTTAAGAGGGAATTTTGGTGGGTAGGAACGTGAGATAATGAGTGAACCTAGATCTTAGCACAGCTCTGTTGTATGTATTTATCATATGTACCTATTTAAAGGGATATGTTTGGTGGGTAGGGTGAGGATATTAGTGAACTGATCTATCCAACGCGTCTTTGTATTTATTTATCAGCAGTAGTAGTACCTATTTAAAAGGGGAATGTGTGTGGGTGGATGGAGGATAAATGAATAGTGAACCTGATCTAGCACAGCTCTGTTGGCTATGTATTTCCCTCATAGTGTCACCATTTAAAAGGGAATTTTGGTGGGTAAGGAAGTGGAGGATAATGAAGTGACCTGATTCCACACAGCTCTGTTCAATAGGTATTTATTCTAATAGTGTAACCTATTTAAACGGGAATTTAGGGGGTAGGTTGTATTTGGATGGATTAATGAGCGAAGATAGGACCTATCTAGAAATCCATTGTGTTAATACTGGTATCGAAGTGTATAATTTAAGGATATTTGGAGAAAGTGAGTCCAATGAGTGTCATCCCGATGTCTACGCTTTCTCGCTCCTGGCAATTGGTCCAATTGGTACCTTTAATGGGGATGAATTGTAGTAATGTGGGATTAGTTGGTTGTGCAGGGGACATAGAAACGATAGTATGTGGGAGAAAATATAATGAACATAACTGTGAATCTTTTTGTCACTGCAGGGCAATGTCGTGGTGAAGAATCGTGAAGTGTTTGGGGAATAAAAGGCTAGGATGCCAGCTTACACGCTAGTGAATATCCAGCAACAAACAACATTTTCATGTAGATTTTGGTTTCCGACCTTATTAAAATGTAGTTACCAGTAAAGGAAATTAACTGCAAGTCGAAGCCACAATACCACAGTTCTTGCATAAAAGAAACACCTGTACATATTGCATTTGATTACAGTAAAAAATGCTCCATCGTTTGCATGTTTCCGTTTTTAAATACAAAAGAAAGGGGGGGATTTTTATTTGAGGAGGCCCTTATTCAATAAGAGGTGTCCAATTTGCAGCTCCATCGATATCAAGCTTTTATTTCTGGTCTACAACAGTAAGAACATCTGGTGACATTGATTGGAAGGAATTGGGAAATGTATTAAAAATCCATTGTACACTCACAAACACAGAAAGTAAAGTTTCTTACGAATAGATCGCAGGTGTGCTGTTGGACCACCGTGCCGCTAACCCACACATACAGACACCCTTGTGTGTGAACCAATCTACAGTAAGCATGTGACTTCTATAAATGTTAAGTGTGAAGTCTTAACAACACTTCCTTCATCAAGGTATAAATAAGTAAATCTTCTAGTAGAAGCTTATTAAGGCTTGCCTTCTAAATCAATCATATTGGCTTCCTCATATTTGTTATCTGTTTATTGCACACTTAATCCCTTAACACATCTAAGACGTTTGGTAAGTTCATTAAGCCTTGTAATTACAAATCTCATGCGTTTGCAGCATGAATTACAAATGGTATATTAGATGTTAAGTAAAATAAAAAAATTCTCTGTTGTTTTTTCTTCAAAAAATGTGTGGAATAGATTTGTCTGAAAACATGAGTGGCGGGATACCCTATCTGTCCGCAATGTACAGATCTAATGGTACAACTGTAGTCTACTCTGGCACTGATAGATTGGGTCACGTTGATGATGAGTACAGGAGTTATGACGATCACTGGGGCTAGCATTGGACATCGAGCATAGAAGTGTTGATCTCTGCTGATCTATGTCAGATTCTGTGATGCTGGATCCGGTCGTTACGGTCGTAGTGATAGAGAATGCAAAATTTGCCTGAGCTGTTTAAATTGCCGGTCCGATCCAATCAGATGATATACCTTTTTACTGGCTACTACAGTTTAGAAACATTGTGGATTGGCTGCGGCCGGTAGGTTTGTGAACCACCCAGTTGGTGAACAAGCCCGGCTAAAGTCCACAGGATCGAATAATTATCTGGGCCCAGGGGAAATGTGCTGGATGTAATGGACCACGAAACAAAATGTCATTACCATGGTCCCAGGCGGCAGTAGAGTGTTCGGATACTTACTAAGGGGGTGCCTTACTAACCAGATTTTTAAGAATTAATGACTTACTAGTGATTGTCTCCATTCATGCAGAGTACTGGCCCCACCCTCCATCGGCAGTCAATCCAGGCCGTTTACTGCTGACATCACCACCAATGATGGACTGCTGGTTTCCCCTCTGCCTCTTTGCACTGCTCAAACTTATAAAAAGCTCATTGAGCACAGGTAGATATTTTTGCCAGAAAGAACTTATCAATTAAAGGCATTATTGCACTTGAAATATGGTTCACACAGTACAATATTAGTTTGGGTTATAAATCTGCAAAAAATCACGTGACTAATTTTCCTTCTGATTTATTGAGATGAAAATGATTGGAATATGCTGATCAATTGCAGCCATCGTGCGGTCTTCAGTCGCCTATTAATACGTGGCTGCCCCATGAATATTTATGTGAATGAAATTTTTCCATTTTTTCTTGATATTTTCGATTTGTGTCCTTTTGTTTTCCGAAAAACCGGGATTTATCGCACTATATCCTAATACTTGTCAAAAAAAATCACATGGTCCGAGAATGCTGGTTGTTGTGTTTACCTCAGATACTGATCTATAGAAAATACAGGATCTGATGATAACAGGACCAATTACCTCGTTAGCAGCCATGAGTTATTAATGGTGTGTTAGAATGTGGGGAAAATGAGACTCATATTAGGTTGCTAGGCAATCTTCCACCCGGGTCTTTATCCTCTCCCTTGGTCAATGTTCATTTAATTCAGCCGTGGCCAGCAACACGCGTGTAAACTAGTTGTTTCCCCACCCCCTCCTCTTCCTCTGCCAATATAACACAAAATGGGTCCTCATAGAAAGGAATTTGTTTTGAGTGAAAGAGCCGCAAGCATCTAAACATCCTTAGAGAACGTCCGTACCAAATGTTATGAACCATTATTAGCCAAACATGTCATTCTCTACTACCACAAGAAATTGTGCTATTGTCGGGAGTTGAGTGGTTTTTATTGTAACTTTAATTACAGGCCCCAATCTCATTGAGGAAAGGCAAACGGATCTGTTTTGATTTTCTACAGTCTCAATGGTGCTACCAACGCGATCGTAGGCACATTAAAGCAAAATTTCTTTACCCTCCCCTTGAAATCATCCTGGGTTACCGGGGGCCTAAGCATTTTCACCGGGACATAAAAAATTGGCGAAGCCGCTTGTCTTGTCTAAGTAGGATGACCTGGCTAGGGAACAGCTCGTGAATATTGTAGTGGACGCATAGATAGTGAGTAAAAATGGGCTTTGTAGAATAGATAATGAACCTGATCCTCCGCCAGTGGTTCTGGCAGAAAAACAAAATTTAAAAAACCCAATTGAGAGGATTTTGAACTTTGACATTACAATCCCTATATATAAAGCAATGTAATAGCTAAGTAGGGAGAATCGCACTTTAACCGTGTTGGCAATTTTAAAACGGCTGCAAATCGCACATCCACAATCGCGGCAGTAAAATTACGTACCAACTCATACATACCATAGAGCTGAAACGGTTATACTTCTACTATAACCTGCTGTATTGCTACCATTTCTATATAGAGCCCACACACAAAGGTATTGAAATTTGGACAAGTTTATTGACCTGTTGTTTTTTTACCTTTTTCAACACCGAATTTGTGACTTTTCAACCATCCCGAAATTAAAGTTCCGCAAAGTCCAAACATTCGAAGTTTCGTGCCAAATCAGAGAATTTCGAAACCAAGGTTCAGTCACAAGCTAATTGACTGGCTGACAGCTAATTGGTGGACTGGCTACAAGCTGACCATTGGAAAAGGAACAACACCGATTAATACACGCACTTGACTCTTCCTCCAGTGGTCATGCTCTCATACCCAAATCTGAAACAATGACAAATAGTGCTTGGAATTCCGTGTCCAGCCGGGTCCTGACCCATAGAAAATAATCCATATATGGCTGTAATAATCCAAAATAATCCATAAATAGTCTGTGAAGATACCTGGTGACCAGATTTAGGCATTCAGGGCATCACAGTATTAAAGAGACTACAACCCAAATACAAATGCACAGGCTCCACAGACTCTCAAACTGTCACTTTGAAAAAAATTGTCCTCTCACCTCAGATCAGCCTCTTCTGTAAGAAATCATTTATTAGACATTTCTGAGTACTGCAATCGTATGATTTCCTGCTGGCTTCTAGTGTTGCCCTCTTTCTGGTGGTCAGACCCCAAAACTCCTTTCTGCACATGCCGAAGCTACCTGTTGTTTTTTTCCCACTCCCCTCTATATCTACAGTTGCATGTAGTCAAGTTGAACTCACTAGTCCCCACCTCCCAGTGTCTCCACAGCCAATCATCAGTAGATAGCAGTGAATATGTTTAGCAGATTTGTTCCTGCTCATACAGAGTGGGGTGCAAGGTGTTAACCCTTTTCATGGATGTTTAGGAATCACTTGTTAACCCTTTTATTTGTGGAGCATTTCTGCAAGACTGTGCCTTTGTTGTATGTGTTTATTATCGCACTCTTACCATTTATATTTAGTGTGGTGGTATGTGCTGAAATGTACATTTAGGGTAACGGGCCAAACTGCAATGCACCGTGAACCACAATGATTTACATGCGTTTGCGCTTGCGATTTGTCCATTGTCATTATGAAACTCATGTGAGTGAAACAAAAAAAGCATCGTTACCAAATGTCTGACGCATTCGTTGAAATCCAAGATTTTGGTGGTGTTGCTGCTGCTTTGCATACAGATGTGGCAGATAATCAATCGGCCTGAAAAAACTGCTTGTGTGGTCCTGAGAGCCTGAATGTAATATGCAAGCTGCATGATTTCAGTTTATCCACGTGACAGCACGTGTTTATGCAATTGAACTTAGCAATTCCTGAGGCTGTGGCACCCACTTAAGTGCAGGGAGGGAATTCACTTGTGCTTCGCTTCATGTGGTTTGGGCTTCCACAATTGGACCCCTAGCACAGCGTCATGGCAAATACAGACAAAAAAGAGGTGATCACATGAGCACTCCCATAGCAACACGTCGGACGCATCGCATGTAGTGGTGGCTGTCCCATAGGTTCTATTCAGGCCTGCTCTCCCACTACAACAATGGGAAATCGGAAGCAAACCACACAACGTGCTAGTGGAGTAGCCCTAAGTGTGTGAGAGTCTTTAAAGGGAAAGGTGGCACCCCAGTAGAATTGAACTGAACCACTTTACAAGGTTTCTGAAAAATCTAAAAACAGCTTCAGAGCTGCAGTGCAGCTAATGACGTGAACATGGTCTAGCACAGCTCTGGTGCCATTCCTTTTAAATGGGAATGTTGGAGCCTGGAATTTTTGGAAAGTAGTGTGAAGGCCAACCTTTTGTCTTTAAAAAACCCAACACTATTAAATCTAACAATGTTGGCAGTGCTAGTACCATTGTAAGGTGGAATACAAACTGTACGCCTGCATCATGCTTCTAAAGAATACTAACAACCCTTGTGTTGTGTAGATATTATCAGTGCCTATGTCTCAAAAGTTCTTATGCTAATCTGATTTTGGGGCAACATTTTGCACCATTTTTTAAATGATAAAACTTTAATACATAGTCCTGTATAAGTGTTGCCAGGTGTTTAACGGAAAAGGTGGAACCCTAGTTTGGAAGAGGTGAATTTTCTTTATGTCACAATTTCCCACAGGCAGCCTTTCTGCTGCATTACATTTTATGAAACATGTTTGCTGTTCCCTCTAACATGGCCCCTTTACATTGGCATTCCCCCAATAATTCCTATTAATATGTACAGTTTATATAATAACATGGTGCAAAAGCTGCAAGTAGCATACCCTTCCACCATTCCCCTTTAAAATTACGTAAAACTTATAGAGCATGTGTGCAGAAGCGTTCGATGATACTATAATGACCCTGATCTTAGCACAGCTTAAAATCAGGTCACTTAATTATCCTCCACTTCATACCTCCAACATTCCCCTTATAAATAGACACTATTGATAATACATTACACAGAGCTGTGCTAAATCATTTCACTTTCATGTATCCTCCCTTCTACCTCCAACATTCCCCTTTAAACGTTACACTATAGCGAAATACATTACACAGCGCTGTGCAAGATCAGGGTCACTCACATTAATCCTCCACTTCCTACCATCCAACATTCCCCTTTAATAGGTACCTACTAGAGAAATACATTCACAGAGCTGTGCTAAGATCATTCCACTTCATTAGTCTCCCTCCTAACCTTCAAGCACTTCCCCTTAGCGAGTAGTTACACTATTGAGAAATACATTACACAGAGCTGTGCTAAGATCATGTGCACTTCATTATCCTCCCGTACGTGGTCCTACCCTCAACATTCCCCGTTTAAATAGGTACCAGTGTGAGCAAATGACGGATGTACGAAGACTGTGCTAAGATCGACGGTTCACTTCATGTAGGGTCTTCACGGCGTTCCCTACCCTCCACCATTCCCCCTTTAAATAGGTACATTACTTGATAATAAAGTTCACAGAGCGTGCTAATATCAGTGTTCACGACTTACCTCCACTCCTACCCACCAACCAAAAATTACCCTTTAAAATAGGTACACGTATACGAGAATACCTTACACAGAGCTGTGCTAAGATCAGGTTCCCTTCATTATCTTCTCCACTTCCTACCTTCCAACATTCCTCCAACTAGGTACACTATTGAGAATACATTACACCAGAAGCTGGTGCTAAGATCAGTGTCACTTCAATTCATCCTCCGACTTCCTACCCTCCAACATTCCCCTTTAAATAGGTACACTATTGAGAAATACTTACAGACGAGCTGTGCTAAATACGTTCCGTTCAGTATCTTCGACTTCCTCCTACCCTCCAACATTCCTCCCTTTAAATCGGTACTATTGTAATAAATTACACAGAGCTGTGCTAATCAGTTCACTACATTTCCTCCACTTCCTACCCACCACAACATTCCTTTAAATAGTACACTATTGATAAATACATTCAACACCGAGCGTGAAAAGATAAGGTTCCTCCTCATTAATCCTCCACTTCGCTACCTCCAACATTCCCTTTAATGGGGTACACTGTGAAGAATCATTAGCCAGCGCCTGTGCTAAGATAGGTTGCGACTTCACTATCCTCCCCCTACGTGTCGGTGCACCAGTGGTCCTATAAATCACTCTTCTACCCTCCTTCTTTAGCGAATCGTTATGGCGATCATCATTTCTGATCACTATCATAAATCTTGAAAATTACGATGCCAATGTAAATCTTACCAGCCACCCATAGACATATCATTATGGTAGTTTTGCAGTATGGTATCTACTGCCACGGTCGTACAGTAACCGTGGTATCGCAGTTTTTGATATGGCCCTCCAACCCTTACCAATCATTGCAGGTGAGCATACAAGACACAGGTCTGTAACTGTGAATGTGTCAGGTTTATTGTAAAACATCAGTGCTACATTTCTCTGACCCACTTGTCCTTCTTCCAAGTGGGTTAGTCTTAAACCTGTAGCACGCATGTTTTGGCAATAAACTGCAATTTCCATCTACAGACCTGTGTCTTTGGTAGTTTACCTGCAATTTATTATTTATATAGGGGATTTGGTGAGTGAAAGCCTAGGTGAGGCCTTATTTCATTACCGGACACACTAATACCCATACCCAATACATCACCTACAACACTGCTACTAGGAAAGGGTTAATCAGCTGCACCACCAATTTGAACATTGATGATGTAATATATTCCTACTCATAGGGGTTAAGTGGTGGAGTGAATCACACAGGTGCTGCAAAATGTAATCAAGGCAAAAGTAACTGGCATGCAGGGAAATGTCAGCTTCAGTTGGGAAACAACGAACCAGAACTGAGCTCATAGAGGTAAGAAACAGACCCCTGAGTAAGAATCTTCACGCTGAGACGGAAGTTGAGTACAGTACTTACTTTCTAACCTTAACTTTATTTATTTGGTTTCTTTCTCCTTTAAAACAAACTCCAATAAAATGCCACATTGTGGCCGAATTAACTCATACGCTGGGCAATTGATGGGTTAAGTCGCTCTACCAGTTCTTTACCAGTTAGCGTTACTTACAAAGCTTGTTCCATAGATTATTACATAGACTGTTACATAGATTGTTAAATAGACTATTACATATATTGTTCCATAGACTGTTACAAAGCTTGTTCCATATATTGTTCCATAGACTGTTACAAAGCTTGTTCCATAGATTGTTACATATACTGTTACATAGACTGTTACATAGAGTGTTACATAGACTGTAACATAGATTGTTACATAGACTGTTACATAGGTTGTTACATAGATTGTTACATAGACTGTTATATAGGTTGTTACATAGACTGTTACATAGATTGTTACATAGACTTACATAGACTGTTACATAGGTTGTTACATAGACTGTTACATAGACTGTTACATAGATTGTTACATAGACTGTTACATAGAGTAACGCTAACTGGTAAAGAACTGGTAGAGCGACTTAACCCATCAATTGCCCAGCGTATGAGTTAATTCGGCCACAATGTGGCATTTTATTGGAGTTTGTTTTAAAGGAGAAAGAAACCAAATAAATAAAGTTAAGGTTAGAAAGTAAGTACTGTACTCAACTTCCGTCTCAGCGTGAAGATTCTTACTCAGGGGTCTGTTTCTTACCTCTATGAGCTCAGTTCTGGTTCGTTGTTTCCCAACTGAAGCTGACATTTCCCTGCATGCCAGTTACTTTTGCCTTGATTACATTTTGCAGCACCTGTGTGATTCACTCCACCACTTAACCCCTATGAGTAGGAATATATTACATCATCAATGTTCAAATTGGTGGTGCAGCTGATTAACCCTTTCCTAGTAGCAGTGTTGTAGGTGATGTATTGGGTATGGGTATTAGTGTGTCCGGTAATGAAATAAGGCCTCACCTAGGCTTTCACTCACCAAATCCCCTATATAAATAATAAATTGCAGGTAAACTACCAAAGACACAGGTCTGTAGATGGAAATTGCAGTTTATTGCCAAAACATGCGTGCTACAGGTTTAAGACTAACCCACTTGGAAGAAGGACAAGTGGGTCAGAGAAATGTAGCACTGATGTTTTACAATAAACCTGACACATTCACAGTTACAGACCTGTGTCTTGTATGCTCACCTGCAATGATTGGTAAGGGTTGGAGGGCCATATCAAAAACTGCGATACCACGGTTACTGTACGACCGTGGCAGTAGATACCATACTGCAAAACTACCATAATGATATGTCTATGGGTGGCTGGTAAGATTTACATTGGCATCGTAATTTTCAAGATTTATGATAGTGATCAGAAATGATGATCGCCATAACGATTCGCTAAAGAAGGAGGGTAGAAGAGTGATTTATAGGACTCACATGGTGCAGAACGTAGGGGGAGGATAGTGAAGTGAACCTGATCTTAGCACAGCTCTGTGCTAATGGTATTCTATCTAGTGTACCTATTTAGGGAATGTTGGAGGTAGGAACGTGGGAGGATAATGAAGTGAACCTGATCTTTTGCACGCCTCTGTTGTTATGTTATTATCAATAGTGTACATATTTAAAGGGGAATGTTGGAGGGTAGGAAGTGGAGGATAATGAACTAAACCTGATCTTAGCACAGCTCTGTGTAATGCATTTCTCAATAGTGTACCTATTTAAAGGGGAGTGTTGGAGGGTAGAAAGAGGAGGATAATAAAGTGAACCTGATCTTAGCACAACACTGTGTAATGTATTTATCAATAGTGTCCCTATTTAAAGGGTTATGTTGGAGGGTAGGAAGTGGAGGATAATGATGTGACCCTGATCTTAGCACAGCTCTGTGTAGTGTATTTATCAATAGTGTACCTATTTAAAGGGAAATGTTGGAGGGTAGGAAGAGGAGGATAATGAAGTGAACGTGATCTTAGCACAGCTCTGTGTAATGTATTTCCCAATAGTGTACCTATTTAAAGGGGAATGTTGGTGGGTAGGAAGTGAGATATATGAAGTGAACCTATCTACCAACCGCTCTTGTATTATTTATCAATAGTGGTACCCTATTTTAAAAGGGAATGTTTAGGGTAGGAATTGGAGGAAAATGTAGTGACCTGATCCTAGCACAGTCTCTGTGGTTAATTGTATTTCCCTCATAGTGTACCTATTTAAGGAATTTTGGAGGGTAGGAGTGGAGGAATAAATGAAGTGACCGATCTCACCACACGCTCTGTTCAATAGGTTTCTCAATAGTGGTAAACCTATATGGGTATGTTGGGGGTAGTATGTATCATTCTACTAGATTGATTTAGTGAGCCAGAAGAAGGACATTAGGAAATCCTGGTGGTATAGTATTCGTGGGTAGAAATGTATGTAATTTAAATATATTGAAATGACCAATCGTTGGCATACCCATGTGTCGTGTGCAATCTTTTGCTTCATCGCTGGGCAATTGGGCAATTGGTCTGATGGGTGAAGAAAATGTAAGGTTGGGTATGTTGGTAGGGGAAGTGGTGTTGAAAAGTGACTAAGGATTTGGCCAGGCCTTATCAACAGCTTATGTGGAATATCCAGCAACAAAAACATTTTCATGTAGATTTTGGTTTCCGAACCTTATAAGAATGTAGTTACCAGTCAAAGGAAATTAACTGCCAAGTCGGAAGCCACAATACCACATTCTTGCATAAAAGAAACACCTGTTCATATTGTCATTTGATTACAGTAAAAATGCTTCCAGTCAGGTTTGCATGTTCCGTTTTTAAATACATAAAGGGGAGAGGGGAATTTTTATAGAGGCCTTATTCATAAGAGGTTGTCCAAATTTGCACATACCATCGATTCAGCTTTTATTTCTGGTCTACAACAGTAGAACATCTGGTGACATTGATTGGAAGGAATTGGAAATGTGTTATAAAAATCCCATGTACACACAAGTCACAGAAAGTAAAGTTTCTTACAATAGATCTGCAGGTGTGTGTTGGACCACCACGTGCCGCCTACCACACATACAGATCACCCTTGTGTGTGAACCAATCTACAGTAAGCCGTACTTCTAATGTTAGGATGTAAGTCTTAACAACCTTCCTTTCAGTCAAGTATAAATAAAAATCTTCTATTGCAGACTTATATAAGCTCCGTTCTAAAATCAATCATATTGGCTTTCCTCATATTTGTTATACTGTTGTATTGCACACATTATCTCCATTAACACATCTTAAGACGTTTGGTAAGTTCATTAGACCTTTAATTACAATCTACTGCGTTTTGCAGTCTGAATTCTAAAATGGTTAATTAGATGTTAAGTAAAAAAAAAAATTCTTTGTTTTTTCTTTCAGCAACAATGTGTGAATAGAATTTTTCGAAAACATAGTGGCGGGATACTATCTTTCCGCAATGTACAGATCTAATGGACAAATGTGTGCTGTACTCTGCACGAGAGATTGGGTCACCTTGAGTGATGACAGGCAAGTTATGAGCATCACTGGTGGTGCAGCATTGGATGCATAGAAGTGTGTGTATCTCTGTCTGATAGACTTCAGAGTTCTACGTGTGTCTTACGGTTCGTTGTTCTTGGAGGTCAGTAGAGATATGCAAAATTTTGCCTGAGCTGTGTTAAATTGCCGTCGCAGCCAATCAATGATACCTTTTTAGCTGGTCTACTACAGTTAGAAACATGTGATTGGCTGCGGCGGTAGGGTTTTGGAACCACCCAGTTGGTTAAAGCCCCATAAAGTCACACAGATCGAAATAATTATTTCTGGGCCCAGGGAAATTGGCGTTTATGCTAAGGACCCGAGACAACAAATGTCATTCACGCTGATCCCAGGGCCTGCATGAAGAGTGTTCGATACTTCACTAGGGGGTGCCTTACTACCAATATTTACGACATTATAGATATAACTGGTATTGTCTCCATCAGTGCAGAGTAGCTGGCCCCACCGCCTCCGCAGTCAATCCAAGGCCTTTACTGCTGACTCACCCAATGATGGACTGTCTGTTTTCCCTCTGCCCTACTTTGCACATGCTCAACTTTAAAAAGGCTCATTGAGCACGTAGATTATTTTTGCCAGAAAGAACTTATCATTAAAGGACTTAGTTCACATTGAAATATGGTGTCACACAGTACAATATTTAGTTTGGTGTTATAAATCTGCAAAAAATCCACGTACTAATTTTCCTTCTGACTTTAATTGAGATGAAAATGTTGGATATGCTGATAAATTGTCAGCCATCGTGCGGTCTTCAGTCGCCTATTAATATCGTGCTGCCCTGAATATTCTGATGAATGAAATTTTCATTTTTCTTGATTTGCGATTGTGTCCTTTTGTTTTCCGAAAAACCGGGATTTTACACTATATCCTAATACTTGCAAAAAAAATGTCACATGGTCCGAGAATGCTGGTTGTTTGTTACGCTCAGATATGATTATAGAAAATACAGATCTGATGATAACAGGACCATGATATACCTCGTTAGACAGGCCATGAGTTTATAATGGGTGTTTAGAATGTGGGGAAATGAGACTCTATTAGGGTTTGCTGGCAAATCCTCCACCCTGGGTCTTATCCTCTCCCATGTCAATGTTCAATTAATTCAGCAGTGCCAGCTAACCGAACAGGTATAATAGTGTTTCCCACCCCCTGTTCCTCTTCCCTGCCAATAATACACACAATGGTTCCTCATAGAAAGAATTTGTTTTGAGTGAAAGGCCCAGCATCTAAACATCCTTAGAGAACGTCCGCTACCAAATGTTAATGAACCATTATTAGCCCAAACCATCATTCTCTACACCACCAAGAAATATGTGCTATTTCCGGGAGTTGAGTGGTTTTTATTGTAAACTTTAATTACAGGCCCCCAACTCATTGAGGAAAGGCAAACGGATCTGTTTTGATTTTCTTACAGTCTCAATTGGTGCTACCAACGCGTCGTGGCACATTAAAGCAAAATATCTTTACCCTCCCCTTGAAATCATCCTGGTTACCGGGGGCAAGCTATTTTCACACGGGACATAAAAATGACGAAGACCGCTTGTCTTGTCTACTAGGTAATGACCTGGCTAAGGGAACCAGCTCTGGACCATATGTTAGTGGACGCATAGATTAGTGAGGTAACAATGGGCTTTGTAGAACGTAATGAAACCTGAGTCTCTCCCGCCAGTGGTTCTGGCAGAAAACAAAATTTAAAAAACGCCAACTTGAAGAGGATTTTTGAAACTTTGACATTACAACCCTATATATAAAGGCAATGTAATAGCTAAGTAGGGAGATCGCACTTAACTGTTGGCAATTTAATAACGGCTGCTGCAAATCGCACATCCACATCCGGCAGTAAAATTACGTACCACTCATACACATACCATAGAGCTGAACGGTTTATACTTCTACTATAAACCACTCTGTGTTTCATCCATTTCTATATGAGCCCACACCAAAGGGTATTTGAAATTTGACAATTTATGACCGTTGTTTTTTGACCTTTTCAACACCGAATTTGTGACTTTCAACATCCCGAATTAAAGTTCCGCAAAGTCCAAAACATTCAGAATTTTCGTGGCCAATCAGAGAATTTCGAAAACCAACGGTCATCACAAGCTAATTGACTGGCTGACTAGCTAATTGGTGGACTGGCTACAAGCTGACCATTTGGAAAGGAACAACACCATGTAATACACGCACTGACTCTGCCTCCAGTGGTCAGCTCTCAATACCCAAATCTGAACATGACAAATAGTGGCTGGGATTCCGTGTCCAGATACCGGGCCTGACCATAGAAAATAATCCATATATGGCTGTAGTAATAATCCAAATAATCCATAAAAGTCTGTGAAGAACCTGGTGACCAGATTTTAGGCATGCGGGCATCACAGTATTAAATGAGACTAACACCCAATATCAAATGCAGCGCTCCACAGACTCTCAAACTGTCACTTTGAAAAAAAATTGTCCTCTCACCTCAGATCAGCCTCTTAGCCTGTAAGAAATCATTATTAGACATTTCATGAGTACTGGCATCGTATGGATTCTGCTGGCTTCTAGTGTTGCCATCTTCCTGGTGGTCAGACCCGAAAACTCCTTTCTGCACATGCTAACGACATACCTGTTGTTTTTTTCCCCTCCTATATGTCTACAGTTGCATGTAGCAGTTGAACTCATGTCCCCACCTCGCAGTGTCTCCAAGCCAATCATCAGAGATAGCAGTGAATATGTTTAGCAGATTTTTCCTGCTCATACAGAGTGGGGAAGGTGTTACCCTTTTCATGTATGTTCTTAGGAATGCAACTTGTTAACCCTTTATATTTGGGAGCATTTCTGCAAAGACTGTGCCTTTTTGTATGTGTTTATTTCTCACTCTTACCATTTATATTAGTGTGGTGTATTGTGCTTGAAATTACATTTAGGGTACGGGCCAAACTGCAATGCACTGATCCCACAGATTACATGCGTTTGCGCTTGCGATTTGTCCATTGTCATTAGAAACGTCATGTGAGTTGAAACAAAAAAAGCATGCTTACCAAATGTCTGACGCATTCTTGAATCCAAGATTTTGGTGCGGTTTGCTGCGCTTTGCATACAGATGGTGAATTACAGATCGCCTGAAAAAACTGCTTGTGTGGCCTCAGAGCCTATGAAGTGTAATTGCAAGCTGCATGATTTCAGTTTATCCGTCCATACAGCAGTGTTTACTGCAATGAACTAGCAATTCTGAGGCTGTGGCACCCACTTAAGTGTCAGGGAGGGATCACTTGTGCTTTCGCTTCATGGTGTTGCGCTTCCAAATTGGACCCCTAGCAAGCTGCATGCAATACAGACAAAAAAAGGTGATCACACGGTGCACTCCAATAGCAACACTCGGAAACGCATCTGCATGTAGTTGGTGGCTGTCCCATAGGCTATTACATGGCCTGCTCTCCCACTAGCAACAATGGAAATCCGAAGACAAACCACACAACGTGCTATGGGAGTAGCCCTAAGTGTTTGAGGTCTTTAAAGGGAAAGGTGTGCAACCCACAGTAGAATTGAACTGAACCACTTTAACAGGTTTAAAAAATCTAAAAACAGCTCAGAGCTGCAGTGCAGCATAATGACGTGAACATGGTCTTAGCACAGCTCTGGTGCACATTCTTTTAAAGGGAAGTTGAGCCTGGAATTAGTTTGTGAAAGTAGTGGTAAGGGCAATCTTTGTCTTAAAAAAAACCCAACACACTATTAACTCTAACAATGTTGCAGTGCTAAGTACCATTGTAAGTGGAATACAAACTGTACGCCTGCTCAATGCTTCTAAAGAATACTAACAACCCTGTGTTGTGTCGATATTATCATGCCTATGTCCATAAAGTTCTTATGCTAACATCTGATTTGTTGGGGCAACATTTTGCACCATTTTTTAAAGTATACACTTAATACATAGTCTGTATAACGTGTTCAGGTTTTAAGGAAAAGTGGGAACCCTAGTTGGAAGAGATGAATTTTCTTTATGCAGCAATTTCCACAGGCATGCCTTCTGCTGCATTAATTTTACAACATGTTTGGGTTACCCTCTAACATGGCCCCTATTAATTGGCATTCCCCCCAATAATTCCTATTAATATGTACATTTATATAAATAACATGGTGCAAACTGCAAGTAGCATACCCTCCCATTCCCCTTTAAAAAATACGTAAAACTTATAGAGCATGGTGGCAGAAGCTCATGTGGATACTATAATGACCCTGATCTTAGCACAGCTTAAAATCAGGTCACTTATTATCCTCCACTTCATACCTCCAACATTCCACCTTATAATATACACTATTGATAAATACATTACCAGAGCTGTGCTAATGATCATTACTTCATTATCCTCCCCTTCCTACCTCCAACATTCCCACTTTAATGTTACACTATAGGAGAATACATTACACAGAGCTGGTGCAAGATCAGGTCACTCACATTCAATCCTCCACTTCCTAACCATCCAAATTCCCCTTTAATAGGTACCCTACTGAGAAATACATTACACAAGCTGTGCTAAGATCAGTTCACTTCATTATACTGCCACTCCTAACTTCAAGCCTTCCCCTTAGGAGTAGTTACACTATTGAGAAATACATTACACAGAGCTGTGCTAAGATCAGTGGGTCACTTCATTATCCTCCGCGACTGTCCTACCGCTCACATTCCCCGTTTAAATAGGGTACACTGTGAGAAACCGGATGTACAAGACTGTGCTAAGATCACGGTTCACGTCAGGTTACTTCCGGGCTGTCCTACCCTCCAACCTTCCCCCTTTAAATAGGTACATTTTGATAATAAATTACACAGAGCTGTGCTAATATCATGTTCACGACTTACCTCCACTCCCTAGCCCACCACAAAAAAACATTACCCTTTAAAATAGGTACACATAGCAGAATACCTTACACAGAGCTGTGCTAAGATCAGGTTCCTTCATTATCTTCTTCACTTCTAACCTTCCAACATTCCCCTTAATCCATAGGTACACTATTGAGAAATACATTACACCGAGCTGGTCTAAGATCAGTTCACTTCAATTCATCCTCCAACTTGTCCTACCCTCAACATTCCCCTTTAAATAGGTACACATTGAGAAATACTTACAGGAGCTTGCTAAACACGTATCACGCTTCATATCTTCGACTTCCTCCTACCCTCCTACATTCCCTTTAAATGGTACACTATTGTACATAAATTACACAGAGCTGTGCTAGATCATGGTTCACTACAGTTCTCCTCCAACTTCCTACCCACCAACATTCCCTTTAAATAGGTACAGCTATTGATAAATAGCATTACACGAGCTGTGAAAAGATAAGGTTCCTACCCTCATTAATCCTCCACTTCCTACCTCCAACATTCCTTTAATGGGTACACTGTGAAGAATGCATTAGCACAGGCCTGTGCTAATATAGGTTTGCACTTCACTATCCTCCCCCTACGTGTCTGCACCAGTGTGGTCCTATAAAATCACTCTTCCATAGTGTACCTATTTAAAGGGGAATGTTGGAGGGTAGGAAGTGGAGGATAATGAAGTGAACCTGATCTTAGCACAGCTCTGTGTTATGTATTTATCAATAGTGTACCTATTTAAAGGGGAATGTTGGAGGGTAGGAAGTGGAGGATAATGAAGTGAACCTGATCTTAGCACAGCTCTGTGTAATGTATTTATCAATAGTGTACCTATTTAAAGGGGATTGTTGGTGGGTAGGAAGTGGAGGATAATGAAGTGAACCTGATCTTAGCACAGCTCTGTGTAATGTATTTCCCAATAGTGTACCTACCTACCACCAAAATTGAAATTGGACAATTTATTGACCTGTGTTTTTTACCTTTTCAACACCGAATTTGTGACTTTTCAACACCGAAATTAAAGTTCCGCAAAGTCCAAACATTCAGAAGTTCTGCCAAATCAGAGAATTCGAAACCAAGGTTCATCACAAGCTAATTGACTGGCTGACGAGCTAATTGGTGGACTGGCTAGCAAGCTGACCATTGGAAAAGGACACACAACAGTAATACCAGCACTGACTCTCCTCCAGTGGTCAGCTCTCATACCACAATCTGAAACAATGACAAATAGTGGCTGGGATGTCCGTGTCCATAGCCTGGGGCCTGACCCATAGAAAATAATCCATATATGGCTGTAATAATCCAAAATAATCCATAAATGTCTGTAAGAGACCTGGTGACCAGAGTTTAGGCATGCAGGGCATCACAGTATTAAAGGAGAACTAAACCCAAAATACAAAGGCAGCTCACAGACTCTAAAACTGTCACTTTGAAAAAAACATTTTCCTCTACACCTCAGAATTCAGCCTCTTAGTGTAGAAATCATTTATAGAACATTTCTGAGTACTGGCAATCTATGATGTCACTGCTGGCTTCTAGTGTTGCCTCTTCCTGGTGGTCCAGGACCCAAAACTCCTTCTGCACATGCTAACTAGCTACCTTGTGTTTTTTTCCCACTCCCCTTATGCTAAGTTGCATGTAGCAGTTGAACTCAGAGTCCCCACTGCCAGTGTCTCCCAGCCATCATCAGAGATAGAGATAGAATTATTTAGCAGATTTTCCTGCTCATACAGAGTGGGGGAAGGTGTTAACCCTTTTCATATGTATTTAGGAAGCAACTTGTTAACCCTTTATATTTGGGAGCATTTCTGCAAGACTGTGCCTTTGTATGTGTTTATTTCTGCACTCTACCATTTATATTAGTGTGTGTATTGCTGAAATGTACATTTAGGGTACGGCCAAACTGCAATGCACCTGAATCACACATGATTTACATGCGTTTGCGCTTGCGATTTGTCCATTGTCATTATGAAAACGCATGTGATTGAACAAAAAAAAGCATGCGTTACCAAATTGCTGACGCATGCGTGAATCGCAAGATTTTGGTGCGTTGCTGCGATTTCAATACAATTGGAAAATTACAATCGCCTGAAAAACGTGCTTGTGTGGCCTAGACCTTAGAAGTGTAATGCAAGCTGCATTGATTTCAGTTTAGCCATACAGCATGTGTTTAATGCAATGGAACTTAGCAATTTCCTGAGGCTGTGGCCCCACTTAAGTGCAAGGGAGGATGCACTTGTGCTCGCTTCATGGGTGTTGCGCTTCCACAATTGGACCCTAGCAGAGCGCATGCAATACAGACAAAAAAAATGGTGATCACATGCACTCCAATAGCACACGGAAAGCATCGCAGTAGTTGGTGCCTGTCCATAGGCTATTACATGCCTGCACTCCCACTAGCACAATGGGATCACAAACCACAACGTGCTAGTGGGAGTAGCCTAAGTGTTTGAGTCTTAAAGGGAAAGGTGGCAACCCCAGTAGAATTGAACTGACCACTTTACAAGGTATAAAAATCAAAACAGCTCCGAGCTGCAGGTGCAGCATATTGACGTGAACATGGTCTTAGCACAGCTCTGTGCAATTCATTTTAAAGGGGAATGTTGGAGCCTGGAATTAGTTTTGAAAGTAGTGTAAAGGCCACCTTTGTCTTTAAAACCCAAACACATATAAATAACGTGGCAGTGCTAAGTACCAGTGTTGAATACAAACTGTATCAGCCTGCATCATGCTTCTAAAGAAAATACTAACAACCTTTTGTTGTGTAGATATTATCAGGCCTATGTCATAAAAGTTCTTATGCTAAAATCTGATTGGTTGGGGCAAAATTTGCACCATTTTTAAAGATAAGAACTTTTAATACATAGTCCTGTATACGTGTTCAGGTTTTAAAGGAAAAGGTGGGAACCCTAGTTGGAAGAGTGATTTTCTTTATGCAAAATTTCCCACAGGCAGCCTTTCTGCTGCATTAATTTTATAGAACATGTTTGCGTTCCCTCTAACAGTGCCCCTTTAATTGGCATTCCCCCCAATAATTCCTATTAATATGTACATTTATATAAATAACATGGTGCAAAGCTGCAAGTAGCATACCCTCCAACATTCCCCTTTAATACGTAAACTTATAGAGCATGGTGCAGAGCTGCAGGTGGATAATATAATGACCCTGATCTTAGCACAGCTAAAATCAGGTTCACTTAATTATCCTCCACTTCATACCCTCCAACATTCCCCTTTAAATAGGTACACTATTGATAAATACATTACACAGAGCTGTGCTAAGATCAGGTTCACTTCATTATCCTCCACTTCCTACCCTCCAACATTCCCCTTTAAATAGTTACACTATAGAGAAATACATTACACAGAGCTGTGCTAAGATCAGGTTCACTACATTATCCTCCACTTCCTACCATCCAACATTCCCCTTTAAATAGGTACACTATAGAGAAATACATTACACAGAGCTGTGCTAAGATCAGGTTCACTTCCATTATCTTCCACTTCCTAACTTCCAACATTCCCCTTTAAATGGTACACATTGAGAATAAATACACAGAGCTGTGTAAGATCAGGTGTCACTTCATTATCCTCCACTTCCACCCTCCACATTCCCCTTTAAATAGGTACACTATTGAGAATACATTACAGAGAGCTGTGCTAAGATCACGTTCACTTCATTATCTTCCACTTCCTACCCTCAACATTCCCCTTAAATAGGTACATTATTGAAATAAATTACACAGGCTGTGTAAGATCAGGTTCATACATATATCCACTTTAACCACCAACATTACCCTTTAAATAGGTACACTATAGAGAAATACATTACACAGAGCTGTGCTAAGATCAGGTTCACTTCATTATCTTCCACTTCCTAACTTCCAACATTCCCCTTTAAATAGGTACACTATTGAGAAATACATTACAAGAGTGTGTCAAGATCAGGTTCACTTCATTATCCTCACATTCCTACCCTCCAACATTCCCCTTTAAATAGGTACACTATTGAGAAATACATTACAGAGAGCTGTGCTAAGATCACGTTCACTTCATTATCTTCCACTTCCTACCCTCCAACATTCCCCTTTAAATAGGTACATTATTGATAAATAAATTACACAGAGCTGTGCTAAGATCAGGTTCACTACATTATCCTTTATGGTGTACGCTCATGATACGGATACAATGTACCATCTATGGTGTATGCTCATGATACGGATACAATGTACCATCTAAGGTGTACACTCATGATACGGATACAATGTGCCCTCTAAGGTGTATGCTTATGATACGGATACAATGTACCATCTATGGTGTATGCTCATATACGGATACAATGTACCATCTAATGGTGTACTGCTCATGATACGGATACAATGTTACCATCTAAGGTGTACGCTCATGATACGAATACAATGTACCATCTATGGTGTACGCTCATGAACGGATACAATGTACCATCTATGGTGTAGCTCATGATACGGATACATGTACCATCTAGGTTGGGTACCTCGATACGGATACAATGTGCCCTCTAAGGTGTATGCTTATGATACGGATACAATGTACCATCTATGGTGTACGCTCATGATACGGATACAATGTACCTACAATTTAACCATCTATGGTGTAACTCATGATACGGATACAATGTACCATCTAAGTGTACACTCATGATACGGATACAATGTGCCCTCTAAGGTGTATGCTTATGATACGATACAATGTACCATCTATGGTGTAGTGTACGCTCATGATACGGATACAATGTACCATCTATGGTGTACGCTTATGATACGGATACAATGTGCCCTCTAAGGTGTACGCTCATGATACGGATACAATGTACCATCTATGGTGTATGCTCATGATGAATCAGCAAGCATTGACAAGAAACATATAATAAAGGGGTGGTTAATGGCAGATTCGATAGGGCCCAGAGTGTTAATATTATGGAAGAATATTTACTGTTTTATTTATCTAGATGTAAAAATATAAATAGTGGGACTCTTGGTAGAACAGCAATTGGAGGATTTTTAGGTTGGACACTTCTGGTTGGGCCACAATTATGTATCACTCAACTTTCCGTCTGTCTGGACAGGACATGTGTGGTTTCTCATTCTGTATGTACCACTCAACTTCCGTCTGTCTGGACGGTACATCTGTGGTTTCTCTCTGTATGTACCACTCACCTTCCCTCTGTCTGGACAGGTACATCTGTGGTTTCTCATTCTGTATGTACCACTCAACTTTCCGTCTGTCTGGACAGGTACATCTGGTTTCTCATTCTGTATGTACCACTCAACTTCCGTCTGTCTGGACAGGTACATCTGTGGTTTCTCATTCTGTATGTACCACTCACCTTTCCCTCTGTCTGGACAGGTACATCTGTGGTTTCTCCTTCTGTATGTACCACTCAACTTTCCGTCTGTCTGGACAGGTACATCTGTGGTTTCTCATTCTGTATGTACCACTCAACTTTCCGTCTGTCTGGACAGGTACATCTGTGGTTTCTCATTCTGTATGTACCACTCACCTTTCCCTCTGTCTGGACAGGTACATCTGTGGTTTCTCATTCTGTATGTACCACTCAACTTTCCCTCTGTCTGGACAGGTACATCTGTGGTTTCTCATTCTGTATGTACCACTCACCTTTCCCTCTGTCTGGACAGGTACATCTGTGGTTTCTCATTCTGTATGTACCACTCACTTTCCCTCTGTCTGGACAGGTACATCTGTGGTTTCTCATTCTGTATGTACCACTCAACTTTCCCTCTGTCTGGACAGGTACATCTGTGGTTTCTTATTCTGTATGTACCACTCACCTTGCCCTCTGTCTTGGACAGGTACATCTGTGGTTTTCTCATTCTGTATGCCACTCACCTTTCCCTGTTTGGACAGGTACATCTGTGGTTTTTATTCTGTATGTACCACTCACCTTTCCCTCTGTCTGGACAGGTACATCTGTGTTTTCTCATTCTGTATGTACCACTCAACTTTCCCTCTGTCTGGACAGGTACATCTGTGGTTTCTCATTCTGTATGTACCACTCAACTTTCCCTCTGTCTGGAGGTACATCTGTGGTTTCTCATTCTGTATGTACCACTCACCTTTCCCTCTGTCTGGACAGGTACATCTGTGGTTTCTCATTCGTATGTACCACTCAACTTTCCCTCTGTCTGGACGGTACATCTGTGGTTTCTCATTCTGTATGTACCACTCACCTTTCCTCTGTCTGGACAGGTACATCTGTGGTTTCTCATTCTGTATGTACCACTCACTTTCCTCTGTCTGGACAGGTAATCTGGGTTTCTCATTCTGTATGTATCACTACCTTTCCTCTGTTGTGGACAGGTACATCTGTGGTTTCTTATTCTGTATGTACCACTCACCTTTCCCTCTGTCTGGACAGGTACATCTGTGGTTTCTCATTCTGTATGTACCACTCACCTTTCCCTCTGTCTGGACAGGTACATCTGGTTTCTCATTCTGTATGATCCACTCACCTTTCCCTCTGTCTGGACAGGTACATCTGTGGTTTCTCATTCTGTATGTACCACTCACCTTTCCCTCTGTTGGACAGGTACATCTGTGGTTTCTCATTCTGTATGTATCACTCACCTTTCCTCTGTTTGGACAGGTACATCTGTGGTTTCATTCTGTATGTACCACTCACCTTTCCCTCTGTCTGAACAGGTACATCTGTGGTTTCTCCTTTGTATGTACCACTCACCTTTCCTCTGTCTGGACAGGTATATTGTGGTTCTCCTTTGTATGTACCACTCACCTTTCCCTCTGTCTGGACAGGTACATCTGTGGTTTCTCCTTTGTATGTACCACTCACCTTTCCCTTTGTCTGACAGGTACATCTGTGGTTTCTCATTCTGTATGTACCACTCACCTTTCCCTCTGTCTGGACAGGTACATCTGTGGTTTCTCCTTCTGTATGTACCACTCACCTTTCCCTCTGTTTGGACAGGTACATCTGTGGTTTCTCATTCTGTAAGTACCACTCACCTTTCCCTCTGTCTGGACAGGTACATCTGTGGTTTCTCATTCTGTATGTACCACTCACCTTCCCTCTGTTTGGACAGGTACATCTGTGGTCTCTCCTTCTGTATGTACCACTCACCTTTCCCTCTGTCTGGACAGGTACATCTGTGGTTTCTCATTCTGTATGTACCACTCACCTTTCTCTCTGTGTGGACAGGTACATCTGTGGTTTATTATTCTGTATGTACCACTCACCTTTCCCTCTGTTTGGACAGGTACATCTGTGGTTTCTCCTTCTGTATGTACCACTCACCTTCCCTCTGTTGGACAGGTACATCTGTGGTTTCTCCTTCTGATGTACCACTACCTCCCTCTGTCTGAACAGGTACATCTGTGGTTTCTCATTCTGTATGTACCACTCACCTTTCCTCTGTCTGAACAGGTACAACTGTGGTTTCTCATTCTGTATGTCCCATCACCTTTGCCTTTGTCTGGACAGGTACATCTGTGGTTTCTCCTTTGTATGTACCACTCACCTTTCCCTCTGTTGGACGGTACATCTGTGGTTTTCTCCTTCTGTATGTACCACTCACCTTTCCTTTGTCTGGACAGGTACATCTGTGGTTTCTCATTCTGTATGTACCACTCACCTTTCTCTCTGTCTGCGAACAGGTACATCTGTGGTTTTCTCTTCTGTATGTACCACTCACCTTTCCCTTGTCTGGACAGGTACATCTGTGGTTTCCCATTTGTATGTACCACTCACCTTTCCCTCTGTCGGACAGGTACATCTGTGGTTTCTCATTCTGTATGTACCACTCACCTTTCCCTCTGTTTGGAAGGTACATCTGTGGTTTCTCATTCTGTATGTACCATCATCTTTCCCTCTGTCTGAACAGGTACATCTGTGGTTTCTATTCTGTATGTACCACTCACTTTCCCTCTGTCTGAACAGGTACATCTGTGGTTTCTCATTCTGTATGTACCACTCACCCTTCCCTCTGTCTGGACAGGTACATCTGTGGTTTCTCATTCTGTATGTACCACTCACCTTTCCCTCTGTCTGGACAGGTACATCTGTGGTTTCTCATTCTGTATGTACCACTCACCTTTCCCTCTGTCTGGACAGGCACATCTGTGGTTTCTCCTTCTGTATGTACCACTCACCTTTCCCTCTGTCTGGACAGGCACATCTGTGGTTTCTCCTTCTGTATGTACCACTCACCTTTCCCTCTGTCTGAACAGGCACATCTGTGGTTTCTCATTCTGTATGTACCACTCACCTTTCCCTCTGTCTGGACAGGCACATCTGTGGTTTCTCCTTCTGTATGTACCACTCACCTTTCCCTCTGTCTGAACAGGCACATCTGTGGTTTCTCATTCTGTATGTACCACTCACCTTTCCCTCTGTCTGAACAGGCACATCTGTGGTTTCTCATTCTGTATGTACCACTCACCTTTCCCTCTGTTGGACAGGTACATCTGTGGTTTCTCATTCTGTATTACCACTCACCTTTCCCTCTGTCTGAACAGGCACATCTGTTGGTTTCTCATTTGTATGTACCACTCACCTTTCCCTCGTTTGGATAGGTACATCGTGTTTCTCATTCTGTATGTACTACTCATCTTTCCCTCTGTCTGAACAGGTACATCTGTGGTTTCTCATTCTGTAAGTACCACTCACCTTTCCCATGTTTGGAACGGTACATCTGTGGTTTTCATTCTGTATGTACCCTCACCTTTCCCTCTGTCTGGACAGGTACATCTGTGGGTTCTCCTTCTGTATGTACACTCACCTTTCCCTCTGTTTGGACAGGTACATCTGTGGTTTCTCATTCTGTATGTATCACTCCACCTTTCCCTCTGTCTGAACAGGTACATCGTGGTTTCTCATTCTGTATGTACCACCGCCTTTCCCTCTGTCTGAACAGGACATCTGTGGTTTCTCATTCTGTATGTACACCCTCGCCTTTCCCTCTGTCTGAACAGGTACATGTGGTTCTCATTCTGTATGTACCACTCGCTTTCCTCTGTCTGAACAGGTACATCGTGGTTTCTCATTCTGATGTACCACTCGCCTTTCCCTTTTGGACAGGTACATCTGTGGTTTCTCATTCTGTAT
This sequence comes from Hymenochirus boettgeri, assembly GCA_019447015.1. Taxonomy (NCBI): domain Eukaryota; kingdom Metazoa; phylum Chordata; class Amphibia; order Anura; family Pipidae; genus Hymenochirus; species Hymenochirus boettgeri. Next base: position 22,754,962 of record CM033476.1, on the reverse strand, counting down.
GTACCACTCACTTTTCCTCTGTCTGGACAGGTACATCTGTGGTTTCTCATTCTGTATGTACCACTCACCTTCCTCTGCTGACAGGTACATCTGTGGTTTCTCATTCTGTATGTACCACTCACCTTGACTCTGTCTGGACGGACATCTGTGGTTTCTTATTCTGATTGTACCACTCACCTTGCACTCTGAACAGGTATATCTGGTTTATCATTTTGTATGTAACACTCACCTTTGTCTGGTACCATATTAACCTGTTCTGTACAGTCCCTTTTCTTGACTAGCAAGGAACATCTGAATGCCTCTCTATGGCTTAAGTTTTGGGAGACATTGCCAAATCGACCACTGACGTGGTTTGTAATAAATAGAACCAATCTGCTTTATATAACAATAGTGACGGTACATACAGCAGCAGGTAACCTGGATTTCATTAATACAACTACGGGACACAAACAGATGTTTAAAATGATCTCGTGACTCTCAGAGACAAATTGGAAGTAGGTGGAGGAGGCAATGCTTGGAATATATTATCACCCATCGCCCATTAAACACATGAGAAAACTCATTTTATGGAGATGATTTCGCCTGTAAGGAGACGCTGTGTTCTCCATTGAGTTCCATTCATTTTATGGCTAATGGCCTAGCTAATTTCCTTGTTCACACTAATCTGTCTAATTAGTAATTGCCATTAATCCACATAGCACAGTAAATATGCCAGGTGGGGGACTCGGTGATTATAAGAACACTGGGGGGTAAATCTACAAAGGCTTTTACCATCAGAGAGGCCTAAAGGGGCCCGTACTATGAGATCTAGTTTGTGAATTAATAGCCATGAATTTGGGAGTGCTGGAAAATATGCCGGCAAAGATCTGCGTGCTATAGGAAGCAGAACGTTTTGCCACGCACAAATTGATTTTATTGCCTCCCTCTACTGGTAGAAAACGGAGTCAATGGCGATTAATAGAAATTTTCCACCCAGCCAATCATCTTCATCGTGATCGATGTTGTAGTTTGTCAGTATCGAGGGTGATTGTTATCAGCCCATACACGTTACTGATATAAGGCAAATCCTGTTGGATTTAATATTCAGATATCGGAAAAGTACATGGGGCATCTTAGCATAAGGTCCAGGTAAGCCTGGCCTACTCTCAGCCAATAGTAATGAGGTGCAGTGGTGACTTCATACAAAGATGGGATCAATAGAAGGAAACGGTACCGGTATTTCTGGTTAATGGACTTAATTGCCTTCACCACCAGTATACACCAGTATACCCTCTAAGGTGTACGGTCATGATACGGATACAATGTACCCTCTAAGGTGTACGCTCATGATACGGATACAATGTACCCTCTAAGGTGTACGCTCATGATACGGATACAATGTACCATCTATGGTGTACGCTCATGATACGGATACAATGTACCCTCTAAGGTGTACACTCATGATACGGATACAATGTACCCTCTAAGGTGTATTCTCATGATACGGATACAATGTACCATCTATGGTGTATGCTCATGATACGGATACAATGTACCATCTATGGTGTATGCTCATGATACGGATACAATGTACCATCTAAGGTGTACGCTCATGATACGGATACAATGTACCATCTATGGTGTACGCTCATGATACGGATACAATGTACCATCTATGGTGTATGCTCATGATACGGATACAATGTAACATCAAGGTGTACACTCTGTAGGATACAATGGCCTCTTAAGGGGTATGCTTATGATACGGATACAATGTACCATCTATGGGTACGCTCATGATACGGATACAATGTACCATCTATGTGTACGCTCATGATACGGATACAATGCCTCTAGGTGTATGCTTATGATACGGATACAATTACCATCTATGGTGTACGCTCATGATACGGATACAATGTACCATCTATGGTGTACGCTTATGATACGGATACAAGTGCCCTCTAAGGTGTCGATCTATCTATTCTACTACTATCTATCATCTATCTTATCGACTATCTCATCACTATCTATCTATCTAAATCTAATCTATCTATCTATCTATCTATAATCCCCATCTATCTATCTATCTATCTATCTATCAGTCTATATCTATCATATCTATCTATCTATCTATCTATCTATCTATATCTATCTATCTATCTATCTATCTATCTACTATCTATCTATCACTACTATCTATCATTATCTATCTATCTATCTATCTATCTATCTATCTATCATCTATCTATCTATCTATCTATCTATCTATCTATCTATCTATCATCTATCTATCTATCTATCTATCTTATCTATCTATCTATCTATCTATCTATCTATATCATCTATCTATCTATCTATCTATCTATCTATCATCTATCTAGCTATCTATCTATCATCATATCTATCTATCTATCTATCTATCTATCTATCTATCTATCTATATATCATCTATCTATCTATCTATCATCTATCTATCTATCATCTATCTATCTATATATCATCTATATATCTCTATATCATCTATCTATTTATCTATCTCTGTCAATCTATCTATCTATCATCTATCTATTTATCTATCTCTGTCAATCTATCTATCTATCTATCTATCTATCTATCTATCTATCTATCTATCTATCACTATCATCTATCTATTATGTATTTATCTATCTATCATCTATCTATCTATCTATCTATCTATCATCTATCTATCTATATATCATCTATCTATCTATATCTATCACTTTTATCTATCTCTGTCAATCTATCTATCTATCTATCTATCTATCAATCATCTATCTATCATCTATCTATCTATCTATCTATCTATCTATCTATCTATCTAATCTATCTATCTATCTATCATCTATCTATCTATCTACATCTATCTGTCTGTCTGTCTGTCTATCATCTACCCATCTGTCCTGTCTGTCTGTCTATCTATCTTATTATCTATCTATCTATCTATCTATCTATCTATCATCTATCTATCTATCTATCTATCTATCTATCTATCTATCTATCATCTATCTATCTATCTATCTATCTATCTATCATCTATCTATCTATCTATCTATCTATCTATCTATCTATCTATCATCTATCTGTCTGTCTGTCTGTCTGTCTATTATCTACCCGTCTGTCTGTCTGTTTATGTATCTATCTGTCTGCTTCCATCAATCTTTCATTGTTGTCTATCTATCTAAAAATCTATCTAGTTATCTAGTATCTTTTTTTTTCTATCTAATGTTGTCAACCTACAATCTGGTGAGGGGTAATGTTTGCCAGCTCAGTAGGGTTTGGGTAGAGGTAATAATAGGTTGGTATATAGGAATTTTATAGCACTGTAATATATACCCAATTGAACATATATTCTAATAATATATCATTCAGCTATTTGTCCCGTGCCCACCCCACCAACTGATTTGGTTTTCTCCCAATAAGCCATCTTATTACCCCTGTCTCACTGCGATATCTTGTATCTCCACCCTGTCACATCTATCTATCTACATCTATCTATCTATCTATCATCTATCTATCTATCTATCTATCTATCATCTATCTATCTATCTATCTATCATCTATCTATCTATCTATCTATCTTTATATCTATCTATCATCTATCTATCATCATCTATCTATCAATCTATCTATCTATCTATCTATCTATCTATCATCTATCTATCTATCTATCTACCCTTCATATATCTATCTATCTATCTATCTATCTATCTATCTATCTATCATCTATCTATCTATCTATCTATCATCTATCTATCTATCTATCTTTCTATCTATCTATCTATCTATCTCTATCTATCTATCTATCTATCTATCTATCTATCATCTATCTAGCTATCTATCTATCATATATCTATCTATCTATCTATCTACTATCTATCTATCATCTATCTATATATCATCTATCTATCTATCTATCATCTATCTATCTATCATCTATCTATCTATATATCATCTATATATCTATATATCATCTATCTATTTATCTATCTCTGTCAATCTATCTATCTATCATCTATCTATTTTCTATCTCTGTCAATCTATCTATCTATCTATCTATCTATCTATCTATCTATCTATCTATCTATCTATCTATCTATCATCTCTCTATCTATTATTTCATCTATCTATCTATCTATCTATCATCTGTCCTGTCTGTCTGTCTATCATCTACCCATCTGTCTGTCTGTCTGTCTATCTATCTATTATCTATCTATCTATCTATCTATCTATCTATCTATCTATCTATCATCTATCTATCTATCCTATCTATCTATCTATCTATCTATCTATCATCTATCTATCTATCTATCTATCTATCATCTTATCGTACTATCTATCTATCATCTATCTACATCTACTGTCTGTCTGTCTGTCTGTCTATTATCTACCCGTCTGTCTGTCTGTTTATGTATCTATCTGTCTGCTTCCATCAATCTGTTCATTTGTCTATCTATCTAAAAATCTATCTAGTTATCTAGTTATCTTTTTTTTCTATCTAATGTTGTCACCTACAATCTGGTGAGGGGTAATGTTTGCCAGCTCAGTAGGGTTTGGGTAGAGTAATAATAGGTTGGTATATAGGATTTTATAGCACTGTAAATATATAACCATGAACAGTATATTCGTAATAATATATCATTCATCTATTTGTTCCCGTGCCCACCCCACCAACTTGATTTGGTTTTTCTCCCAATAAGCCATCTTATTACCCTGTCTCATCGTCTACTGCGATTCTGTAATCTCCACACCCTGTCACATCTATCTATCTATCATCTATCTATCTATCTATCATCTATCATCTATCTATCCTATCTCTATCTATCTATCATCTATCTATCTATCTATCTATCTATCTAGCTAGATCTATCTATCATATCATCTATCTATCTATCTATCTATCTCTCTATCATCTATCTATCATCTATCTATCTATCTACTATCTATCTATCTATCTATCTATCACTATCTGCTATCTATCTACCTTTCTCTATCTTCTATCATCTATCATCTATCTATCTATCTATCTTTCTATCTATCTATCTATCTATCTATCATCTATCTATCTATCTATCTATCATCTATCTACATCTCTATATCATATACTATCTATCTACTATCTATCTCTATCATCTATCTAATATCATCTATCTATCTATCTATCATCTATCTATCTATCATCTATCTATCTATATATCATCTATATATCTAATATCATCTATCTATTTATCTATCTCTGTCATCTTAGTCTATCTATCATCTATCTATTTATCTATCTCTGTCAATCTATCTATCTATCTATCTATCTACTATCTATCTATCGTATCTATCTATCTATCTATCTATCATCTATCATCTACTCTATTTATGTATCTATCTATCTATCTATCTATCTATCTATCTGTCTGTTCTGTCTGTCTATCATCTACCCTCTGTCTGCTGTCTGTCTATCTATCTATTATCTATCTATCTATCTATCTATCTATCTATCTATCATCTATCATCTATCTATCTATCTATCTATCTATCTATCTATCTATCTACTATCTATCTATCTATCTATCTATCATCTATCTATCTATCTATCTATCTATCTATCTATTATCTATCATCTGATCTTCTTCTGTCTGTCGTCTATTATCTACCCGTCTGTCTGTCTTTTTATGTATCTATCTGTCTGCTTTCCATCAATCTGTTTCATTTGTCTATCTATCTAAAAATCTATCTAGTTTATCTAGTTTATCTTTTTTTTCTGATCTAATGTTGTCAACCTACAATCTGGTGGAGGGGTATGTTTGCCAGCTCAGTAGGGTTTGGTAGAGGTAATAATAGGTTGATATAGGATTTTATAGCACTGTAAAATATATAACCAATGAACAGTATATTCGTAATAATATTCATTCAGCTATTTGTCCCGTGCCCCACCCCACCAACTGATTTGGTTTTCTCCCAATAAGCCATCTTATTACCCTGTCTCACTGCGATATCTTGTATCTCCACCCCCTGTCACATCTATCTATCTATCATCTATCTATCTATCTATCTATCTATCATCTATCTATCTATCTATCTATCTATCTATCATCTATCTATCTATCTATCTATCATCTATCTAGCTATCTATCTATCTATCATATATCTATCTATCTATCTATCTATCTATCATCTATCTATCATCTATCTATCTATCTATCTATCTATCTATCTATCTATCATCTATCTAGCTATCTATCTAAACCTTTCATATATCTATCTATCTATCTATCTATCTATCATCTATCTATCTATCTATCATCTATCTATCTATTATCTATCTATCTATCTATCTAGCTATCTATCTATCTATCTGATCTATCTATCATCTATCTATCTATCTATCTATCTACTATCAATCTATCTCTCTCATCTATCTATCATATATCTATCTATCTTCTATCTATCTATCTATCTATCATCTATCCTATCTATCTATCTATCATCTATCTATATATCATCTATCTATCTATCTATCATCCTATCTATCTATCATCTGCTATCTATACTCATCTATTCTATAATCATCTATCTATTTATCTATCTCTTATCTATCTATCTATCCTCTATCTATTTACTATCTCTGTCAATCTATCTATCTATCGCTATCTATCTATCTAATCCATCTATCTATTCTATCTATATCATCTATCATTTATGTATTATCATCTATCATCTATCTATCTATCTATCTATCTATACTATCTATCTATCTATCTATCTATCATCTATCTATCTATATATCATCTATCTATCTATATATCATCTATCTATTTATCTATCTCTGTCAATCTATCTATCTATCTATTATCTATCTAATCATCTAATCTATCATCTATCTATCTATCTATCTATCTATCTATCTATCTATCATCTATCTATATCTATCTTCTATCTATCTATCTGTCTGTCTGTCTATGCCTCTACCCCATCTGTCTGTCTGTCTGTCTACTATCTATTCTATCTATCTATCAGTCTATCTATCTATCTCTATCATCTATCATTCTATCTCCTATCTATCTATCTATCTATCTATCTATCTAATCTCTAATCTATCTATCTATCTATCCTCTATCTATCTCATCTATCTATTCTATCTATCTATCTATCTATCTATCTATCTATCTATCAGCTATCTTCTGGTCTGTCTGTCTTTTTTGTCTATTATCTACCCGTCCTGTCTTCTGTTTATGTATCTATCTGTCTGCTGCTTCCATCAATCTGTTCATTTGTCTATCTATCTAAAAATCTATCTATTTTATCTAGTGATCTTTTTTTTCTATCTAATGTTTTCAACCTACAATCTGGTGAGGGGTAATGTTTGCCAGCTCAGTAGGGTTTGGGTAGAGGTAATAAATAGGTTGGTATATAGTATTTTATAGCCACTGTAAATATCTAACCAATGAACAGTATATTCGTAATAATATAATCATTCAGCTTATTTGTCCCGTGCCCCCCCACCAACTTGTTTGGTTTTTTCTTCGCCCATAAGCCCATCTTATTTTACCCTGTCTCACTGCGATATCTTGTATCCTCCACCCGTGTCACAATCCGCTTGGTGTGATAATTAACCCAATTAAATTGTTTGACTAAATAACTTCTACGGTTGGGAGAACAAGTCGTAATTCTGGTGCTGACAGATTTCTGTCAAAAACTTGACTACTAAGAACATTAAAATAAAAGGAGAGACTAAGAACAGGGAGACATTGAATTTATGTGTCTCATCTGGTGGGCGCTCAATACTGATCCCACCCCTATCAATTCTTCCCATTATTTTCTATACAGAGCAGGAGGAAGTGCCATTGCAGTCAATAGGAACTAGGGAGCTTTTCTAGACCTTTTGTCACTTGAGGCTAAACTTTTTTTTTTTTTAACTTCAGTTTTATTGGAAGAGTTTTTATAAATACAGTTCAATCAAATCAATAGAGTCACATAAAATCAAATCAAATAAAATATCACATTATAACATATCTATATAATTACTGTGGAGTAGGGTAGCAGTGGATAAAATACCAAAAGTAAGTTTTCCCGCGTGTGTCTCCCCAGCTGCCATTTTGTGTATTTCATTCTTGCTTGGTTATCAGATTTATGTAATTTAAAGCCAAAGCATCTTAATCCTTATTGATATAAGATCTATTGTCGTATAACCAATATTCCCACTTCTTTAGAATTTGTGAAAATAAGTTGGTTATGGCATATTGTTTTCTCGTACTGCATATTGGGTATTGAGGTTTCTCTCAGTATGAGTGTGATATTAGGGATTTAGTGATAAAACCAGTTTCTGGCAATAAATGAGTACTAATTATAGTAGTATGGAAATAATGGTTTGTTGTGCTGGGAAACTGCTGTAGGTCTATCATATGAAAAAGGGCCAGTTTCGGGATTGAGGGTGATTTGTGTTGGTAATATTGATGCTGTACTAGTTGAGTTTTATATGTTCATATTTTTGATTTTTCCTGCAGGTCCATAATATGTGAAGAAGAGTTCCTCTGCCTGTCCCGCACCTCCAACACATTGGTAGTATTTGGAGTCCATTTTGCTAGAATTGTTTGGGTTCTATAAGATCTCAACACTATCTTTCTGTTTTATTCCCAATGTTGTGAGCATCTTGAGAGTTTTGAAGGGATGTTGGCTGCGTCTGACCATTGTTTGTAGCGTTTGAAGATTTTTCCCAGATCTTCTCCCATTTTATATGTTGGTCTGAGTTTGGTAATAAATTTTGTTGTTGATCAAGTGTAGAAGGTTGTTATTCCTTGGGGGGGGTAATGGGACTGTAATTGTAGTTGCAGTTGAGTCTATTGAGGTTTTTTCCATTTCTCTTGTTGCGGGTTGTTAGCAGGGATGTAATTGTGGATATGTTTGAGAATCCGTTCTGTTAAGTTGGGTCATTTGCTTTGTAGTGTAGGGAATGGGATCGTGTTTACCTGTTGAATAGTTGGAGTGATTGTTTTTTAGTGGTGTTGATCCCATTGAATATGTTAATCCGGATAAGTACTTTCAAGGCTGTTTATGGGTCATGTAAGTCGTATAATGGTGCTAGGAAGTTTTGATTTTGTGTGTATTTTTCCATATTTAATGGAATGCGTGGGGAGGGTGTAGGGAAATGATTACTTTTCTTGTCGTCTAGAAGTGTGCTCGCCAAATTTGTTTCCAGTTCATGGTTGGCACATTTTTCTCTATTTCGCACCATAATTTTTTGTCTTCTTGTCTTCTTTCCATCACAATATCTCTTATTTGGTCTAGAATTTTTGCTGGTTAATAGTCTTTTAATATGTGGTATTTGCTAGACCTCCCTTTGTTGGCGGTTTTTTAGCCATGTGTTGGGTTGTTTATTCTTGCTTTATTTTTTTCCAATGAATTTGTGTTATATTTTTTTGTGCTCTGAGAGGAAGGTTTCGTGGGATGTTTATTGGAATGATCTAAAAAACGTAGGATATCGGGGAGGATAGCATTTTGGATGCCATTAGTTCTATCCATAATGATAGTGCATGATCCTCCATTTGTCTTGTCTGACTTCTAGTTTTTCTCCTAGTGGTATGAAGTTGGAATTGGATAGTTTTCCAGTTGTTGGTTAGAATTTTTATTCCCAGTAGTTTTTCGTTTGGTGTCCCATCTGAATTGATATTTTGCTTGCCAGGAACATTTTCAGTGTTCCGAGAAATTGGTTTCCATAACTTGTAATTTTTTTCTCGTTGATGTTTGATTGATAATCGGTGCCCAAACTGCTGTAGATGTTTGTATAGTTTATTAGTGAGATGATTGGTTTTTGGTGACAATTAGAATAACGTCGTCTGCGAATAGCTATTTTGCGAGATTGATGAATTATTTTGATGCCTGTTATATATTTGGGTCCTTCTCTATTTTTTGTGCCAGAGGTTCCATAGCTAGGGGAAGATTAGTGGGGAAGAGGACATCCTTGTCTTGTTTCCATTTGAGATGGTTAAATGGTTGGATCTCATATACTGAAATGTACACTTTTGCAGATAGGGTTGGTGTATCGCCATGAGTTGCTTTTTTTAAAGGAGTTTTGTATTCCAAATTTGTTTTCCAGTACCAGGTTTTAGGTATTGCCAAGTAAGAAGGCGGTCAAAGGGCCTTTCCTGCTCTATTATGAAATAGCGATTGAGACTCTTGTTGTGGTTGGCCCAGTCTATAAGAGTCATAATTCTTCTTGTGTTTGTCTGTGGATTGTCTGTTTTTAAAAATCCTACTTGGTCAAGTGATGAGATGTGGAATTATGTTTTGAGTCTTCGCCAGTATTTTGGAAAATATACGTTTAAGGTCATTATTTAGTAGGGAGATGGGTCTGTAGTTTTTCCTATAGTGTCGGGTCTTTCCCTGTTTTTGGGATTGGGTATGCATTAATGGCTTTAAGCAATCTCTTAGGGATGTTTGTTTTTCAGTTGCTTTGTTGAACATGTTTTGCAAGTGTGGGGTAGGGTAGTGAAGTAGGATTTTGTGTATTCGTTGTTAAACCCACTTCCTCCGAGATTGTTTTTAAGAGTTTTGCTGTGTTACGCTTTATTATTTCTTCTTGGGAGAATGGGTTTGTCTAAGTATTCTTTTTGTTGTCTGCTGTCGTTAGGGTAGTTTATGAGTTAAGAATGCTTCTAAGATTTCTTTTGTTGTGGAGTTTTTTAGTTTCTCTCCGTTTTCTGCACGGTTGTATAATTTGGAATAGTAGATGCTGAGTGGTTGTATATTTCTTGTGGGTTGAGATTCTTGTTTTTTTTCTATATGTTTATTAATTTTGGTATTGGCTAATTTGTTTTTTTGATCTTTTGCTAGGTTTTTCTATTTGCTTTAACCTTCCTTGTGTTGTAACGATGAGGCGTTTCAGTCTTCTGAGCATGTTTTTCATAGTCATAGAGATTTAGCGAATGAAGTTTTTCTTTTGTTTTCTTTCATTGTTTTTGGAGTTGTGATGGTTTTTTGTTTGGTTTTCTTTCTATGTGTGGCTATTTTTTTTAGTAGTTCCCAGTTTATTTTGTTTTCGATTTTATTTAGTTGGGATGCCTTGTTGATGCAGATGCCTCTTATTCCAAGCTTTGTGTGGTCCATATGTGACAGTGGTCCTATTTCCTTTGAGATTCGTTTATTTTCGTAAATATTCTGATTATAGCTTTTTGTATTACTGCTTTTCTGAGATTTTTCGTATGATGTATGGTTGGGTTTGAGTCTCCATGGTCTGTTTGGTTGACATTGAATCTTTCCTTTAGGAGGATTGTTATTGGTGCATGGTCTGGACCATGTATCGGTGAGATTTTTGGTGTGGGAATTTTTTGGAGAGTCCATTTGGTCTACTAGGATGTAATCCCAGTCTAGAGTACATATTGATGATTGGGAGAAATAAAGTAAGTCCCCCTCTCTTGGTGGGTTTTCTCTCCTGCAATCAAACATAGATCTTCAGTATTCATGGAGATGTGAAATTGGTGGTTTGTCTTTGTGTTGGGATTAGTGGGGCTATTCTGGTCTATAGTTGGTAAATCACCCGCTATTATAATATTTTGGTGTATTCCTTTACTTTGCTTATAATTTTCTTTATAATCACTTGATTTGTCTTTGTTGGGTGCGTATAGGTTGGCCTTATAACTAAGTTTTGGTTATTTATGGAAAGGTAGGATTATATATCTCCGTTGGGTCTTAATTTTGCTTCATATAGTTTGAAAGCTATGCGTTTGTTATTGCAATGGGTACTCCTCTTTTTTCTTTCTGATGAGGAATGAAAATATTTGTTGTATACTTTTTATGCTGAGTGAGCAATGGGTTGATTTTGTTCAGGTGCGACTTTCTTGTAATACATGCTATGTCTATCCTTTTTGCTGTAAGCTCTTTCCCATGTACAGGAATCTTTTCTGGGGGGAGTTTAAGACCTCTGCATTGTATGATTGTAGTTTAATTCTCCCTGTGATTCTGGGGTTTTTTTCTTTCTTTGCTGCTGTTGGTTTGTTTGGGTCCGGAGTTACAGATTATATGGGTGTGGTGTTTTTATATAGATCTTTGTTTGGGTGATTACATTTGGCATCATATGGTGTTTGTATTATTTTGTGAGTGTTGTGGAGGTAAGCAACTGGGAGACTGCAACACATACTAAACAAAAAATAAAACATATAAAACATAAAAACATGATGAAACATATAGAACTAAGTTAAGTTGGTAGACATTTCACATAAGAGGGTTCACGTAAGGGGGACACGATGGGTCGGTAAACATATCCGTTATTATCATAGATATCTATGACTTTTTGGAGGGCTTGTTTGCCACCTTGAAGTGCGTTGTTTTTTATTTAAAACAGTTCCTTGTTTCCTTCTAATTGACTGGTCTAGTTATTTGTTTTTTTAGTTTATATAGGTTGTTTTTAGCCCGAGCTAGGTCAGGTGTTGATTTATTTGGTTTTTGGAGATAGATTATTTTGTATTCTTGCGAATTAACTTGTCTCTGGAGGTATAACGGAGATTAATTAGTGTATCTAAAAGGGCCTCCCGGGTAGGAACCCATCCAAGGGTTTTATGACTTGGGACTGATCGTCTGTTTTGGTTGTAATTGGGCCTGTTTAAATGGTTAACCCCGTGAGGTTGTAGTCTATATTTATGTTTATGCTACTATCCCCCCAGGGAAGCCCTGGTGATCGGGAATGTTTTCCGTGGGTATTTAAGGATAAAGTAGGTAGATCTCTATCCCTGACTTTTTAAGCTTATAAAACAATTTATAGGCTTAAATACACTTATCAAAACATATAAAACATGTAACATATTTAACATGCCTTTAGCATTATCCCTTCTCAAAGGTATTCAAACCGTTTTTTTGGCAGGGGTTCCGGTCTGGAGCTCCCTGCCAGCCGATAGGATTTTTAGAGTAGTCGTCTCGGTGGAGTGCAAATGAAAAGCTCGTCTCAACTTTAGAGTTTTCAAGTTATTAGTCCTCTGCTAATTGTGGTGTTTTATTTGTTTATGTTGGTTCGACAGTTTCCAGTTTAGTTCCACTCTTTTTGGATTCTTTCTTTTTTGTGTGGTTCTTTCATGTTTTGGTGATGGGTTTTGAGGGAATTAGCTTCATTCCTGGGCTTTGAAATAGCTTCTCTGGGTGTATGAGCAGACATTGATCTTTTCGTCTTTATTACGATCAGCGCGGACGGGGAAACCCCATTTTGTATTTTATAGCTAACTCCTGAGTATCTCTGTAGCTCTCCTAAAGGTTTCCTTCCTAATTCATGGGTTTGGGTGATAGTGTCTGCGAAAATTGAATGGTATATTGTTGCTGGCAGGTTGTTTGTTTTCTTGAAAGTGACATCACTTGTTCTTAGTTTGAAAGAATAGAATCTTATTATTCACTCTCTGTGCCTGTTTGAGGGGCACTTTTTGGTTTTATAGTCTCATGATCTCTGTCGTTGTTCTCGTCTCTTTTTTTGTTTGAGTTTGGCAAATGTTTCTAGTAATTTTCTAGATAATGATCAAGTTTCGGGGTTTAAGACGTCGCAGTTATTCCCCTGATTTTGATGATTTCTCCTTGATCCTGTCCTTCTAGGGTCAGTGATTTTGTTTTTGGAGGGTGGTATTTTATCATCAAGGTTTGTATGGGCTCTGCTAGTCGTTAAATGAGTGTTGTGAATTCTGGACCATTTTTGTGTTTCTATATGGTTGGTTCTTTTCTCTTGCAATGTCTATTATATCTTTTTTAATATTTTGGACCATTTCTGTAACGTTCCATTTTGAAGGCTTTATGTGAGAAATTAGCTATTGTCTTTTAATACTTTTTCTGACACTGGGGTATTTGGTTGGGAGTTATGCAAGGGGTTTTTGGCCTTGTGTGGTTTCTAGCGTTTGTTTTCTTCCTCTCCTGCCACAATCCCCTTTTTTGTGTCCTTTTCATAGGTTCCCCGCTTGTGGTTGGGTCCCCAGGGGCCCTTGTGAACTGGACTCCCTGGCTAGAGGGGAGTCGGCGTCTCCTATGGTCCCCCGCCTGGTCTGTATTAGATGTGTTGTAATCGTGTTTTTTGTTGCGTTCAAGTTCATGTCCTGTATATATTAATTAGACTGTTTGTTTCTTCTGTTCCTAACTTTTTCTTCCTTCTTTCTCCATGTAGGTTCTGCGCTTCTCGGTTTCCATGGCGGCCGCCATGTGGATTCTGGCCCGCGAATCTGTGCTGGCCTGGGAAAACAAGGTGAGTTTTTTCTCTGTTTGTTGTGCGGCGGATGTGTTTCTTGTCCCATGTGGATCCAGTCTGCTGCTTCTTTTAAGTTTTTTGGGTCCTTTGTGATGGCACGTAGTACTTTTTTTCCTGGTAGCAGAGAGCGAGCTCTTACTCTCCACTCCATCAGATAGATGATAGATAGATAGATAGATAGATAGATAGATAGATAGATAGATAGATAGATAGATAGATATTGCCTTTTAAATTCAGCCCCCAATCCCACCTCCCACCCCATCTCACATGCAAATCCCAGTGTAGAATGGAATAACCATGTTATCTCTCTAAGGCCATTGCATCCCGAGCCTCTTCTAGGGGTCACAGGGCTAGAGGCTGGGGGGCTTCACACAGGTAGGTCTCCTGTTAGGAAACATAATTAGACAGACAAGTGATACGTTGTTGTAATTAGCAGCTTCTCACGCCAAGTCAGGAAAAAATTGTGTTTTAGCCTTAACTTTTCCTTTCATAAAATATCAAAATATTAATTTGCTAATGTGGCAAAAAAAAAATTTTTTCCGTTTTTCTTTTAATGTCATATACAAGACAATCACAGACGGAGAACCTGGTAATAGAAAATGTTCCTGACGCCAAATCGGATACCAGACGTTTAAGAAACCAAATGGTGTAATCACCCCCCTTATCAGACATTGAAAGGTCCAGACACACATATTGTGGGAACACTGAGCCCTTTGAAAGTTTCATAATCATACAAATGGGGGGGGATAGACAGATTCCCCCACTAATCTTTCCATTGGTTCAGGTGAGGTCACAAACCACAAGAATGTTATCGAAATGTCACTCGGAACACAAGGAAACCTCGATGGTATTTAACCTGCACATTGCTGGAAGGCGTGGGTAGAGCCATTTTACAGTCATTTAGAATGAATTTAGAGGTCCTTGTGACATCACACGGTTTTCTATTGGTTAATTCATTACCGATGTACATTATATATTATAATACAGGGACTTGGCTATAGAAACGGCTGAAACTCACTAGTTTCATTACATTTTCAGAATGTTCGAGGCTATTTTTGAAAATAATTGAAAATAGCCTCAAACATTCAATTTTCGAAAATGTCTTTCAAAGTCCCGAAATCCGGAGGATCCGTCCAGATTCAGAAGGATCTTTCGGATTTCGGAAACAAGGGGTTCTGTGACGGATGTCGAACCCGGATCCCATCTCTACTTGTCTATAATTAGACAGGCACAAGAAGGAAAGCAATAGACGTAGGGCCCTATCCTCAAAGGGGCCCCTTGGCATAAAACAGTTCATGTTATTAACTATTTGTTTCTCAGTCAGGGGCGTAACTAATAACCGCTAGGGGAACAAACCCTGCAGAGGGGGGACATCTTATTTGTCCTATGCCAGATACAGGCTTTATCCTAGATAACTGCCATAGAAGAAGTGCAGATAGGGGCCCCATCATAGTTTTTCTGGGGGGCCCAGTGATTTCTAGTTACGCCACTGTTCTCAATATTCCTGAGAACACTGACTGCCGGCAGATAGTTGTAGTTTACCACCAAAAAGTCAAGCTTTGTATTTACAATCAAGGTGTCGGCCTTCTTGCTATGGGTCTTTACAATCTATTACTGGTCTAGTTCCTTAAAGGGGAACTAAAGGTAAAACATGGACCTTTGCACAAGATATGGCGGCATTATGGAGCTGGGATTCCTATTCCAGGTTTATTTACACCCATGCCTGTTTGCGGCTCCTGGGAAATGACGCTTATAAATGAAACTATCCTTTTCCTTAAATGTACCAATGAGGAAACAAAGACTAAATATACGCGTGTAAAACTTTGTGTACGGTTTCCAAACCTCCGCCGCGCTTTACATAAATAGCACATCGCCGTATAATGAGATCTTCCATGTTTCCAATTTGCTTTTATAGTTCTGCATTTTGCAATCAGCCGTCTGGAACAGAAGCCAATTGACCAGGTATCTGAGAGCGATGGAAGGAACATCTCCTGTTTGTGACTGTGGGGAAACGTGCCATGTTTCAGCTGTGCACAAGCTATATAGGCAGGAGATGGGAGATTTAAAGGGCCGCGCGCCTTAGCCAGATTAATCCGGTAAACGTCTTGGAATGGAAACCTGCAAATGGCAAAGATGAAGTCGTCTCATTTTGTTGCCGGAGGATTTCAAATTATCTGAACTCTCTAACGTTGACATTTCGAAGATGAAGCGGCATCCGGAGAGCAGAATAAAAATAAATAAATTGATTTTGTGTTGTTTTTTTTAACAACTTGTGTTTTGCTTTTAAAACCTCAACAGAAGCCAATGGCTATCAGTATAAACCGGTTTGTTTTGGACAGAAATGTCGAACCTGCGGCCCTCCAGATGCTTTGAAATCTCCCAGCATGCTTTGGTTGCAGAATGCAAGGCAAGCTGGGAGTTGTGGTTTCCAAGCATCTGGTGGCAAGACATCCAAGGATGGGGGCAGATTGCTCCCCGAAATCTTGTGTTATGCAGTTGGCACACTAACATTTAAATTTTCACTGGACTCTCATTGTGTTTATAGCACTAAGCTGTAAACCGCACTGTGCAGAAGAGCAAGGAAAATATACAAAGAAAATGGGATTATAAACACTACAAAGGATCAGGGATTCCGCCTGATAATTGTGGTTGAATCAACTAAATGATATATCAAAGGGTAGGCTGTTATCCTCCTCACGATTGGCTGAAAATGACCAACGTGTTTAATTTTTACAGTTATTATTTCCTATAATACTCAAATGTTATTGTAACATAACCAAGCACCAATTATTATTACACATGTAAGATACGTTTATAAGGATTATCAGGGAGATTCAAGTTCTTATCATTTAAAATGGTGCTAATTTTGCCCAACCAATCAGATGTTAGCTTTCAAAAGTTAAATAGGATCTGATTGGTTGGGGCAAAAGAACTTTTATTGAATAACCCTGAAAGTTGGTATATCAAGCAGACAGACTTAAAGGGCACTACTCATGTGGTAACTGGTTGCTTTCTGGCCCCTCCCCCATTCTGGCCTCCCTTTTATTAACATATGCTCAGAAATAGTTGTGGTGTCAAGGACACCTAATGTGGGAGGAGCCAGAGAACAGTCAGTTTCCACATAAATCATGATATTGGTGGTAGATGGAGGTATAACTAGTTGACGTGGGATGCAGATAACCTCTTTACATTGTGTAGAACATAATTCAATTATTTCTTTCCATTTTTCTTGGTTATTAGTAAACAGGTTTCTGCTACTTAATACATTTATTTGCTTTTCCCTTCTATACATTCACCTTGAAGTGCTAGCCATGACCATGATGGTGATGTCATGGCAGTCAACGAAATTAAACACATAATTTAAAGGGGACTGAAACACCAGTGTAGAACTCAGCAAAGAAAATAATATATAACAAAGCATTCAAGGTAAATCCATAATAGACGGTCCCTAACACCTTCTACCAATCAGAACACTCTTGGAACCCTGGAACCCTTTGTCTATATTAATGGCGTTTATGTAGAATACTGTGATCTATACCTCTAATCATTTCGCAGGGCCCATAGCAGGGAGTAAGCGAAGTGTTAAATCTAAGTAATATATTTATGGTACTGATCAAACAAAATCTATTTTAAACAGAGTAATTATGCCCAGAATGTCATATACAATGGAAAATCACAATGAATGGATCATTCTCCATTGCAGGAACTCACATTTAAATGGATATTTCAAAAATAAAATCTATGTGACGTTAGTATGTCGCCCGCACCCTTTGGCTTCAGTCGCAATCAAGCAAACTGCATCATAAAACAAAGTACGATGCAGCCGACGAACGTTTAACGACATTATCGTTAATCCTCATAATTGAAACAACATCTGTACACACAGCGACAATAGTCACCGCGATAGTCGTTAGACATAGACGTTGGTACGTAATGTCTATCGCGCAATTACGAAAGCAGCGCATGCGCCTTTTATATATTTTTTCGGAGAGAGTCAACGATAATCTGCCGACCTTGTACAAATATACGATAATCGGCAGAACAAATCCGCCAGGCTGATCGTCGGAAAAAGCCGACAATAGTTGATGGTCATTGGTGTTTGACGATCGTTGATGCTATATTATCGTACGGATATTGTGCGATTGCTCATTCGTTGGCTGCATCGTACGACAATTATCCAACGTGTGTACGATGCTTTATCCAGGAAGCACAATGAAGCATCCCTGCATGCCTAGCTCATTTATAAGGCTTTTAGGGATGTTGGTAAAATGGGCAATGGTTAAAAAACCAAAAATCTTATTTCGGCACCAAATCTATAATAGTGAATAACGCAGCCCTCGTTATATAATAAAAAGATATTAAAGGATAACTATCGTGTGTATAAAGTATAATAATATAATATAATAGTAATGAACTGGCACTTTCCAAGTAAGAAAACTTATTTTCAGGCTAGAAATGAGCCCACTAATGCATTATCGTCACCTCAAACTAAAAAAAGCAAAAAACACTTTCTGGCGTAGATTTATAGTGAAGATTTATAATTTGTGCTAAATCCAATTCTTTACAAACTTTTTAGAAATACGCCCCCTCCTTTCAGAGAGCCATGTGACGTCGATGACATGGTAAAGCACCAATTATAACTGATGACATCATTAAGATCCCTTTATAAGGATATACAGTCCTTTACTGGAATTTATGTCTCTTGTTTGTAAATATTAATAAAGTCAGCTACCTTTTTGGAGCATTTGAAGTTAATAATATATATATATTATATTTAATGTATAAGTATAAAATGAAACAAAGTAACTAGTGTTTCCTTTTCTTATTAATTTTCATTGGAGGAAAGAATTCAGTCTAAGACTTCGCAGCATTCTAACAAAAGGATGTTGTGTTGGATCGGAGATTGACCAAGTGAGCAGGCAAACCGGCAGATTGACTAAACTCTGCATTTTTCCTAAAAGAAAAATAAATATATATATATATATATATATATATATATATATATATATATATATATATATATATATATATATATATATACTACAAATGTAACCCACTCCCAGCCACCGTACCATTCTACACCCACTCGAGATCCTCTCCTCTTAAACCCCTCCCCCCCATCCCCATTTCTTTAGAGAATCAGACTTGTAGGAAAGATTTGCATATATAGTATTGAGATCAAGAGACTAGCAGATTTAAATGCAAAATTCAAGGATCTCATGAATAATTCAGCACCAGGCAGTATCCCCCCTCCCCCTACAGTAATGTTGTGCGGGAGATTGCAATCTTCCAACGGAGAAACCCATATACTGAGTAATATTAACCCTTCCCCCGCTGCAACTCTTCAGCAGCAAAGATAATTGGATAGAACAGGGGCAGTAAGTTACAGAAGCTGGGAAAATCACCCAAAAAATTGAGGGGGGGTATGTAAATCCTTTAAAGACTATTTATTACTTATTTTTCTATTGATCTAGTTTGATCTATTGCTGTAGGCAGTAGAGCTGATGCCTGTGCTAATAATAGTAACCAATCAGATATTATCTAGCTGCAGTTACTAAGTAAAAACATCTGATTGGTTGCTGCAAATTAATAGCAATGACAAACCTTAATTGCATCAGCCCCAGAGAATTACATTTTATTGACCGTCTACAGGTGTAACTTTATGTAAAGAGCAAGAAAGGGAAGTTTTCATGTTTTAATCTGCTGTTTCTGAGCTAAAGGTGACACAATTACACCTCCCAGCTTTCATGTAGATTGGTTAGTTTTCAACTGGTGTCTTTACCGCACCCAACACACGAAATCTACATAAAAATCTACATAAAGAGTCCAACACGTATAAACCTACACAAGGACATTCTGGTCTGTAGCCTCCTTTCCTTTAAAGAACCTAACATGTATAAAACGTACATGGGGACATTCTGGTCTGTAGCCTCCTTTCCTTTAAAGAACCCAACATGTATAAAATGTACATGGGGACATTCTGGTCTGTAGCCTCCTTTCCTTTAAAGAACCCAACATGTATAAAATGTACATGGGGACATTCTGGTCTGTAGCCTCCTTTCCTTTAAAGAACCCAAACGTATAAAATGTACATGGGGACATTCTGGTCTGTAGCCTCCTTTTCTTTAAAAAACCTAACGTATAAAACCTACATAGTGACATTCTGGTCTGCAGACTCCTTTTCTTTAAAAAACCTAACGTATAAAACCTACACAGTGACATTCTGTTCTGTAGCCTCCTTTTCTTTAAAGAACCTAACATGTATAAACCTACACAGTGACATTCTGGTCTGTAGCCTCCTTTTTTTTTTTAAAGAACCTAACATGTATAAACCTACACAGTGACATTTTGGTCTGCAGCCTCCTTTTCTTTAAAGAACCCAACATGTATAACCTACACAGTGACATTCTGGTCTGCAGCCTCCTTTTCTTTAAAGAACCTAACATGTATAATACTTACACAGTGACATTCTGTTCTGTAGCCTCCTTTTCTTTAAAGAACCTAGCATGTATAAAACGTACACAGTGACATTCTGGTCTGTAGCCTCCTTTTCTTTAAAGAACCTAACATGTATAAAACCTACACAATGAATTCTGTTCTGTAGCCTCTTTTCTTTAAAAAACCTAATTCATAAAACCTACACAGGACATTCTGGTCTGTAGCCTCCTTTTCTTTAAAGAACCTAACATGTATAAAACCTACACAATGACATTCTGTTCTGTAGCCTCCTTTTCTTTAAAAAACCTAACGTATAAAACCTACACAGGGACATTCTGGTCTGTAGCCTCCTTTTTTTTAAAGAACCTAACATGTATAAAATCTACACAGGGACATTCTGGTCTGTAGCCTCCTTTTCTTTAAAGAACCAACATGTATAAATCTACACAGGGACATTCTGGTCTGTAGCCTCCTTTTCTTTAAAGAACCTAACATGTATAAAACCTACACAGGGACATTCTGGTCTGTAGCCTCCTTTTTTTTTAAAGAACCCAACATGTATAAAACCTACACAGGGACATTCTGGTCTAGCCTCCTTTTCTTTAAAAAACCTAACATATAAAACCTACATAGTGACATTCTGGTCTGCAGCCTCCTTTTCTTTAAAGAACCTAACGTATAAAACCTACACAGGGACATTCTGGTCTGTAGCCTCCTTTTTTTTAAAGAACCTAACATGTATAAAATCTACACAGGGACATTCTGGTCTGTAGCCTCCTTTTCTTTAAAGAACCTAACATGTATAAAACCTACACAGTGACATTCTAGTCTGTAGCCTCCTTTTTTTTTTTTAAAGAACCCAACATGTATAAAACTAACCTACACAGGGACTTCTGGTCTGTAGCCTCCTTTTTTTTTTTTAAAGAACCCAGCATGTATAAAATCTACACAGGGACATTCTGGTCTGTAGCCTCCTTTTTTTAAATACCTAACATGTATAAAATCCTACACAGGACATTCTGGTCTGTAGCCTCCTTTTTTTAAAGAACCTAACATGTATAAAACCTACACAGGGACATTCTGGTCTGTAGCCTCCTTTTTTTAAAGAACCTAACATGTATAAAACCTACACAGGGACATTCTGGTCTATAACCTTCTTTTTTTAAAGAACCCAACATGTATAAATCTACACGACATTCTGGTCTGTAGCCTCCTTTTTTTAAAGAACCTAACATGTATAAAACCTACACAGGGACATTCTGGTCTATAACTTCTTTTTTAAAGAACCCAACTGTATAAAATCTACACAGGACATTCTGGTCTGTAGCCTCCTTTTTTTAAAGAACCTAACATGTATAAAACCTACACAGGACATTCTGGTCTATACCTTCTTTTTTTAAAGAACCTAACATTTAAAAATCTACACAGGGACATTCTGTCTGAAGCCTCCTTTTTTAAAAACCTAACATGTATAAACCTACACAGGGACATTCTGGTCTGTAGCCTCCTTTTTTAAAGAACCAACATGTATAAACCTCACAGGGCATTCTGGTCGGTAGCCTCCTTTTTTAAAGAACCTAACATTATAAAATCTACACAGGGACATTCTGGTCTGTAGCCTCCTTTTCTTTAAAGAACCCAACATGTATAAAATCTACACAGGGACATTCTGGTCTGTAGCCTCCTTTTTTTAAAGAACCTAACATGTATAAAATCTACACAGGGACATTCTGGTCTGTAGCCTCCTTTTTTTAAAGAACCTAATTCATAAAACCTACACAGGGACATTCTGGTCTGTAGCCTCCTTTTCTTTAAAGAACCCAACATGTATAAAATCTACACAGGACTTCTGGTCTGTAGCCTCCTTTTCTTAAAGAACCCACATGTAAAATCTACACAGGGACATTCTGGTCTGTAGCCTCCTTTTTTTAAGAACCTAACATGTATAAAACCTACACAGGGACATTCTGGTCTGTAGCCTCCTTTCTTTAAAGAACCCACATGTATAAAATCTACACAGGACATTCTGGTCTGTAGCCTCCTTTTCTTTAAGAACAACATGTATAAAATCTACACAGGGACATTCTGGTCTGTAGCCTCCTTTTTTTAAAGAACCTAACATGTATAAAATCTACACAGGGACATTCTGGTCTGTAGCCTCCTTTTCTTTAAAAAATCTGGCATTGTGGCTGCAATTGAGCGTTTGTATGGAGCCCAATGCTGTAGACCAGGGATGTCCAACCTGCAGCCCTCCAGATGTTTGAAACTACAACTCCCAGCATTCATTGTTTCTTCTGCGATGGAAGAATGCTGGGAGTTTGTAGTTTTCAAACATCTGGCGGGCCGCAGGTTGACATCCCTGCTGTAGACTGTGGATCATTTACTGTTCTAAACAAAATGGATTCTTACAGTAGAGAAAAGTCTCTCCTAAATGTCCCTGTGTAGGAGGCCATTCTGATTGGTGGAGCACAATATGAAGAGGGACTTTAAAAAGAGGGAGTTTAGGAAAAATTAGAGGAAAAATGAATAAAAAACACAATCAGACTTAGTCGAGTAGCTTTGAATGAATAAAGGTTGTGGAATATTTGCATATTTACGAGAATAACTAAAATGTTCCTTGTATAATATAATCGTTTCCTCCAGAAATTACCCAGAAATTAGGGCTGGTGGGACGTTCGTCACTCGCTTCCGACCGCATTTTGCGACCTGTTAGTGTGTGAGAATCGCCAGTGCATTTCAATGTGGGGGGCCACACTGTATGGTCTGCGATCACCATTTGCAACTGATATAGGCAAATGCACGGTATGTGTTGAAAATGCATTGCATTGCGGTTGCTGTTTTCATGCGCGTTAAGTGTGCGCCGTAACGCGATTGATTGTGCAACGTTTCCGACGTGCTCGTGTGTTATTTTGCACAATCGGAGCTCATGTGATTGTACAATAATCATCTTACATAGCAACAAAAAAAAAAGACTTGGGGCATAAAGAAAAATAACAGACTGACCTGCACTATAACAGAGCTGAACATCCTGAGAAATATTTACTTAAGGATACCATTTTCTATTAAATGAACATGTAAGTTTAACATTCACAGGTGTATATAGAAATGGTATGTAAACATACAGCAATTTTCTACACTGATTTGTACAGATGGTCGAAAGAGACATGAATATTCTACCTGCTTTAAAAAAAGTTTCTAGTGGGCAAGGGTTGGTAAAACCAATCAACGGGCTCGATAACAACACTCTAATTATTGCTTACAGGGGGAGGAGCACAATTTTTGCTTAGAGGGGAGGAGCACATTTTTTGCCTACAGGGGGAGGAGCTCAGTTTTTGCTTTCAGGGGAGGAGCACAATTTTTGCTTACAGGGGAGGAGCATGGAGCTTTTAGAGGCAACAATACCCTACTAAACCACCTTCCCGGATAGTACCCAGTGTGAGGACCTAAACCTCTTGGTCCTCAACCCTGGTTTTGCTTGGTTTCCCCAGAAAAAGACATGAAAAACTGGCTTGTAGTGCCACACACCCTTGTAGGAGTCCGGACTGTCCATGATCAATTGATGATGTTTACCAGCTGACAAGGGGGCAGAGTAGGCTGGCACTACATGCCTTCGTTTGGGTACTAATAGGGGAGTGGGTTGGTTTGGGAGGGTTTCCGCTGGTTTACTTCTCCTTTAAACAGACAAAAAAATATCTTATTGCCATTTAAAAAGCATTTATAATTAAAAGATCTTCGGTTTTCAGGTCGTATATTGGTTATAATTAATATCATATAAGATGAAAGGAAAAAGGGTGGAAGTTCCACATTATTCTTACTAACAAGAACTCGACCCAATGATAGAACTGATAAGTGACTAAATCTACGCTCTACATTTTTTTCTTTATATTTATAATCCCACCAAATTACATACAGGGGAGGAGGATCACGCAGCCAACTATAACTATGTAAGTGGAGATCGCAGTGACCCTAAAACATCCCTTAGGAACCATACCCTAGTGCAGAGGACACCATCCCCCTTGTTATATTAAATCCACCCTATACATTTGAAGGGTACATGACGTTAACCATAACAATATCAGTTAGCATGACTTTAACATTGTATTGGAATAAAGCCTTTTTTACTTTCTGCTGATGGTTTTGTGTCCTCTTCACCCCTTTGACTGTATGGAATACTTACTCCCTCATGCAATATTTTGATCTTCAGTGTAGCAGTTGATTGGGCCAAGGAAATTGCATGGCTTTTTGTCGGCCCTCAACTGATATCCAACTGTTCGTTCATCCAAATTAGATGATTTAGATGAACCATTTGGATGCCGATTGAGGATGAGTTGGAAAATCACAGCCGATTGACCGCACTCTAGTTAAGACGAGTTGTTTCCCGCGCTACTTTTGCCCCAATTGACAGTCCTTCAGCCTGGCTGATCAGTTGCTATTGTCGATCGGGATGAAGGAACCCATGGTGTGTACCGAATTTACTTCCTGCTTTTGGGGGCTGCATGGGTAATTTTGGAAGGTACCTAAGCACTGCTCAATGGATGTTAAAAATAAAGGTTTGGTGGAAGACAAAAGAATGCAATGCAAACTGCCCACTTTATTCCATCAACACCTGCGTCTCTGTGTGAATCTCCCCAAAACATAATTGGGGTACTTTCTCTCCTTTTCCCGATGCAATCCAGTCCGCGTTTCAGCCAAACCCCTTCACCCTTCATACTAAAATACAATATTTAATCCCCAAAGCCGCCCGAGAAATTGCAAGGTACAAAAAGCAGGTAAAAAATAATTTAGCAAATAACAATCTTTCGTGCAATCACGAGCGCCGAGGAAACGTAAAATGAAAATGCGTTTCACCCAATCGATTTGAGCGTGGAAAGTTGTTTTTTAACCTCCTATCTGCAGGAGACAGATAAAAGCCATTCATTTATAGGTTACTTGGTTCATACAATTGTAGTGTATCTCTAATCCACGGCATTCTCTGAAATCCAGTAAGAAACTTCCTTTTTGTAAAGGGGCCTCAGTCATTTCGTAGTTGCAATCAGAGCCGTCTTGGAACAGCACCAATTGACCAGGTATCTGAGAGCGATGGAAGGAACATCTCCTGTTTTTGTACTGTGGGGAAACGTGCCATTTTTTCGCTGTGCACCAAGCTATATAGGCAGGAGATGGGAGATTTAAGGGCCGCGCGCGCCTTAGCCAGATTAATCCGTAAACGTCTTGGAATGGAAACCTGCAAATGGCAAAGATAAGTCGGTCTCATTTGTTGCCGGAGGATTTCAAATTATCTGAACTCTCTAACGTTGACATTTCGAAGAGAAGCGGCACCGGAGAGCAGAATAAAATAATAAATTGATTTTGTGTTGTTTTTTTTAACAACTTTTGTGTTTTGGCTTTTAAAAAACCCAACAGAAGCCAATGGCATCAGATAAACCGGTTGTTTTGGACAGAAATGTCGAACCTCCGGCCCTCCAGATGCTTTGAATCTCCCAGCATGCTTTGGTTGCAGAAGCAAGGCAAGCAGGGAGTTGTGGTTTCCAAGCATCTGTGGCAAGACTCCAAGGATGGGGGCAGATTGCTCCCCCGAAAATCTGTGTTATGCAGTTGGCAACACTAACATTTAAATTTTCACTGGACTCTCATTGTGTTTATAGCACTAGCTGTAAACCCACTGTGCAGAAGAGCAAGGAAAATATACGAAAATGGGATGATAAACCCTACAAAGGATCAGGATTCCGCCTGATAATTGTGGTTGAATCAACTATGATATATCAAAGGGTAGCTGTTATCCTCCTCACGATTGCTGAAAATGACCAACGTGTTTAATTTTACAGTTATTATTCCTATAATACTCAAATGTTTTGTAACATAACCACGGCACCAATTATTATTACACCTGTAAGATACGTTTATAGGATTATCAGGCAGATTCAAGTTCTTATCATTTAAAATGGTGCTAATTTTGCCCCAACCAATCAGATGTTAGCTTTTCAAAAGTTAATAGGATCTGATTGGTTGGGGCAAAGAATTTAATTGAATAACCCTGAAAGTTGGTATATCAAGCAGACAGACTAAAGGGCACTACTCTGTGGTAAACTGGTTGCTTTCTGCCCCTCCCCCATTCTGGCCTCCCTTTTATTAACATATGCTCAGAAATAGTTGTGGTGTCAAGACACCTAATGTGGAGAGACAGAGAACAGTCAGTTTCACATAAACATGATATTGGTGGTAGATGGAGGTATAAGTTGACGTGGTGCAGATAACCTCTTTACATTGTGTAGAACATAATTCAATTATTTCTTTCCTTTTTGTTTTTTCTTGTTTTATAAACAGGTTTCTGCTACTTAAACATTTATTGGCTTTTCCCTTCTATACATTCACCTTGAAGTGCTAGCCATGACCATGATGGTGATGTCATGGCATCACGAAATTAAACACCTAATTTAAAGGGGACTGAAACACCAGTGTACCTCAGCAAAGAAAATAAATAATAACAAGCATTCAAGGTAAATCCTAATAGACGGTCCCTAACCACCTTCTACCAATCAGAACACTCTTGGAACCCGTAACCCTTTGTCTATATTATGGCGTTTGTAGAATACTGTGATACTCTATACCTCTAATCATTTCGCAGGGCCCATAGCAAGGAGTAGCGAAGTGTTAAATCTAAGTAATATATTTATGGTATGGTATGATCAAACAAAATCTTATTTT
Source organism: Hymenochirus boettgeri (assembly GCA_019447015.1). Classification (NCBI taxonomy): domain Eukaryota; kingdom Metazoa; phylum Chordata; class Amphibia; order Anura; family Pipidae; genus Hymenochirus; species Hymenochirus boettgeri. Next base: position 22,727,622 of record CM033476.1, on the reverse strand, counting down.
AAACAGAGTAAATTATGCCCAGAATGTCATATACAATGGAAAATCACAATGAAATGGATCATTCTCCATTGCAGGAACTCACTTTAAATGGATATTTCAAAAAATAAAATCTATGTGACGTTGTATGTTCGCCCGCACCCTTTGGCTTCAGTCGCAATCAAGAAACTGCATCATAAAACAGGACGATGCAGCCGACGACGTTTAAACGACATTATCGTTTAATCCTCATAATTGAAACAACATCTGTACACACACGCCAATTCACCACCCCGCATAGTCGTTAGACATCGACGTTGGTACGTAGGTGTCTATCGCGCAATTACAAAGCAGCGAAGATGCGCCTTTTATATATTTTTTCGGAGAGAGTCAACGATAATCTGCCGACCTTGTACAAATTTACGATAATCGGCAGAACAAATCCGCCAGTAGATCGTCGGAAAAAGCCGACAATAGTTGATGGTCAATTGGTGTTTGACGATCGTTTGATGCTATATTATCCGTACGGATATTGTGCGATTGCTCATATCGTTGGCTGCACGTACGACAATTATCCACGTTGTACGATGCTTTATCCAGGAAGCACAATGAAGCATCCCTGCTGCCTAGCTCATTTATAAGGCTTTTAGGATGTTGGTAAAATCAATGGTTTAAAAAACCCAAGATCTTTTTCGGCACAATCTATAATAGGAAATAACGCAGCCCTCGTTATATAATAAAAAGATAATTAAAGGATAACTATCGTGTGTATAAATATAATAATATAATATAATAGTAATGAACTGGCACTTTCCAAGTAAGAAAACTTATTTTCAGGTCTAGAAATGAGCCCACTAATGCTTATCTCACCTCAACTAAAAAAAGCAAAAAACTCTTTCTGGCGTAGATTTATAGTGAAGATTTATAATTTGTGCTAAACTTCCAATTCTTTACAAACTTTTAGAAATACGCCCCCTCCTTTCATGAGAGCCATGTGACGTCGATGACATGGTAAAAGCACCAATTAATACTGATGACATCTTAAGATCCCTTTAATCAGGTATCAGTCCTTTTACTGAATTTATGCTCTTTGTTTGTAATTTAATTATTAAGTCGCTACCTTTTTGGAAGCATTTGAAGTTAATAATATATATATATTATATCTAATGTATAAGTTTAAGAAACAAAGTAACTAGTGTTTCCTTTTCTTATAATTTTCATTGAGGAAAGAATTCAGTCTAAGACTTCGCAGCATCTAACAAAAGGATGTTTGTGTTGGATCGGAGATTGACCAAGTGAGCAGGCAAACGGCAGATTGACTAAACTCTGCATTTTCCTAAAAGAAAAAATTATATAATATATATATATATATATATATTATATATTCTATATATATATATATATTATATACTACCCAATGTAACCCACTCCCGCCACCGTCACATTCTACAACCCACTCGATGATCCTCTCCTCTTAACCCCTCCCCACCCATCCCCATTTCTTTAGAGAATCAGACTTGTAGGAAAGATTTGCATTATAGTATTGAGATCAAGGACTAGCAGATTTTAATGCAAAATTCAAGGATCTCATGAATAATTCAGCACCAGGCAGTATCCACCCCCTCCCCTACGTAATGTGTGCGGGAGATTGCAATCTTCCATCAACGGAGAAACCCATATACCTGAGTAATATTAACCCTTCCCCCGCTGCACTCTTCAGCAGCAAGATAATTGGATAGAACAGGGGCAGTAAGTTACCGAAGCTGGGAAAATCACCCAAAAAATTGAGGGGGGTATGTAAATCCTTTAAAGACTATTTATTACTTATTTTTCTATGTGATCAGTTTGATCATTGCTGTAGCAGTAGAGCTGATGCCTGTGCTAATAATAGTAACCAATCAGATATTATCTAGCTGCAGTTACTAAGTAAAAACTCTGTATTGTTTTGCTGCAAATTAATAGCATGACAACCTTAATTGCATCAGCCACCCAGAGAATTACATTTTATGACCGTTCTACAGGTTAACTTTATTTAAAGAGCAAGAAAGGGGAAGTTTTCTGTTTATCTGCTGTTTTCTGAGCTAAGGTGACACAATTAAACCTCCCAGCTTTCATGTAGATTGGTTAGTTTTCAACTGGTGTCTTTACCACCCCACCAACGACCCAACCGGAAATCTACATAAAAATCTACATAAAAGAGTCCAACACTATAAACCTACACAGGACATTCTGTCTGTAGCCTCCTTCCTTTAAAGAACCTAACATGTTAAAACTTACATGGGGACATTCTGGTCTGTAGCCTCCTTTCCTTTAAAGAACCCAACATGTAAAATGTACATGGACACTTCTGGCTGTAGCCTCCTTTCCTTTAAGAACCCACATTAATAAAATGTACATGGGACATTCTGGTCTGTGCCTCCTTTCCTTTAAAAAACCCAATACGTATAAAATGTACATGGGGACATTCTGGTCTGTAGCCTCCTTTCTTTAAAAACCTAACGTATAAAAACCTACATAGTGACATTTCTGGTCTGCAGACTCCTTTCTTTAAAAACCTAACGTATAAAACCTACCCAGTGACATTCTGTTCTGTAGCCAGCCCCCCTCCTTTTCTTTAAAGAACCTAACATGTATAAACCTACACAGTGACATTCTGGTCTGTAGCCTCCTTTTTTTTTTAAAGAACCTAACATGTATAAACCTACACAGTGACATTTTGGTCTGCAGCCGCCTCCTTTTTCTTTAAAGAACCCAACATGTATAAACCTAACACAGTGACATTCTATGGTCTGCAGCCTCCTTTTCTTTAAAGAACCTAACATGTATATACTACCACAGTGACATTCTGTTCTTTAGCCTCCTTTTCTGTAAAGAACCTAGCATGTATAAAACCGTACACAGTGACTTCTGGTCTGGTAGCACCTCCTTTCTTTAAAGAACCTAACATTATAAAAACCTACACACATGACTTCTGTTCTGTAGCTCTCTCTTTTTCTTTAAAAAACCATAATTCATAAAACCTACACAGGGACATTTCTGGTCTGTAGCCTCCTTTTCTTTAAAGAACCTAACATGTATAAAACCTACACAATGCATTCTGTTCGGTAGCCTCCTTTCTTCTTTAAAAAACCTAACGTATAACCTACACAGGGACATTCTGGCTGTACCTCCTTTTTTTTAAAGACCTAACATGTATAAAATCTACACAGGGACATTCTGGTCTGTAGCCTCCTTTTCTTTAAGAAACCTAACATGTATAAAATCTACACAGGGACATTCTGGTCTGTAGCCTCCTTTTCTTTAAAGAACCTAACATGTAAAACCTACACAGGGACATTCTGTCCTGTAGCCTCCTTTTTTTTAAAGAACCAACATGTATAAAACCTACACAAGGGACATTCTGGTCTGTAGCCCTCCTTTTCTTTTAAAAAACCTAACATATAAAACCTACATAGTGACATCTCTGGTCTGCAGCCCTCCTTTTCTTTAAAGAAACCTAACGTATAAAACCTACACAGGGACATTCTGGTCTGTAGCCTCCTTTTTTTTAAAGAACCTAACATGTATAAAATCTACACAGGGACATTCGGGTCTGTAGCCTCCTTTTCTTTAAAGAACCTAACATGTATAAAACCTACACAGTGACATTCTAGTCTGTAGCCGCCTCTTTTTTTTTTTTAAAACCCACACTGTATAAAACCTACACAGGGACATTCTGGTCTGTAGCCTCCTTTTTTTTTTTTAAAGAACCCAGCATGTTTAAATCTACACAGGGACTTCTGGTCTGTAGCCCTCCTTTTTTAAATAACCTAACATGTATAAAATCTACCAGGACATTCTGGTCTGTAGCCGCCTCCTTTTTTTAAAAGAACCTACATGTATAAAAACCTACACAGGGAGACTTCTGGTCTGTAGCCTCCTTTTTTTAAAGAACCTAACTGTATAAACCTACAAACCGGGACATTCTGGTCTATAACCTTCTTTTTTTTAAAGAACCCAACATGTATAAAATCTACACAGGACATTCTGGCTGTAGCCTCCTTTTTTTAAAGAACCTAACGGTATAAAACCACCAGGGACATTCTGGTCTATAACCTTCTTTTTTTAAAGAACCCAACATGTATAAAAATCTACACGGGAAATCTGGTCTGTAGCCTCCTTTTTTTAAAGAACCTAACATGTATAAAACCTACACAGGACTTCTGGTCTATAACCTTCTTTTTTAAAAGAACCTAACATGTTATAAAATCTACACAGGGACTTCTGGTCTGAAGCCTCCTTTTTTTAAGAACCTAACATGTATAAAACTACACACGGGACATTCTGGTCTGTAGCCTCCTTTTTTAAAGAACCTAACATGTATAAACCCACAGGGACATTCTGGTCGGTACCTCCTTTTTTAAAAGAACTAACATGTATAAAATCTACCAGGGCACTTCTGGTCTGTAGTCCTCCCTTTCTTTAAAGAACCCACATCTTATAAAATCTACACAGGGACATTCTGGTCTGTAGCCTCCTTTTTTAAAGAACCTAACATGTTATAAAACTACACAGGGACTTCTGGTCTGTAGCCTCCTTTTTTAAAGAACCTATTCATAAAACCTACACAGGGACATTCTGGTCTGTAGCCTCCCTTTTCTTTAAAGAACCCACATGTATAATCTACACAGGGACATTCTGGTCTTTAGCCAGCCTCCTTTTCTTTAAAGAACCCAACAGTATAAAATCTACACAGGGACATTCTGTCTGTAGCCTCCTTTTTTTAAAGACCTAACATGTATAAAACCTACACAGGACATTCTGGTCTGTAGCCCTCCTTTCTTTAAAGAACCCCAACATGTATAAAATTCTCACAGGGACATTCTGGTCTGTAGCCTCCTTTTCTTTAAAGAACCCAACATGTATAAAATCTACACAGGGACATCTGGTCTGTAGCCTCCTTTTTTAAGAACCTAACATGTATAAAATCTACCACGGGACATTCTGGTCTGTTAGCCTCCTTTTCTTTAAAAATACTGGCATTGTGGGCTGCAATTGAGCGTTTGTATGGAGCCCCAATGGCTGTAGACCAGGATGTCCAAACTGCGTGCAGCCCTCCAGATGTTTTGAAAACTACACTCCCAGCTTATTGGTTTCTGTTTCTGTCTGCGATGGAAGAATCTGGGAGTTGTAGTTTTCAAACATCTGGCGGCCGCAGGTTGGACCATCCCTGCTGTAGACTGTGGATCATTTACTGTTCTAAACAAAGATGGATTCTTAAGTAGAGAAAAGTCTCCTCCCTAACTAGTCCCTGTGTAGAGGTCCATCTGATTGGTGGAGCCACATATGAAGAGGGACTTTAAAAAGAGAGAGGAGTTAGGAAAAATTGAGGAAATAAATGAAAAAAAAAAAACACAATCAGACTTGAGTCGAATGTAGCTTTGAATGAATAAAGGTTGTGAGATATTTTGCATATTAACGAGAAATAACTAAAATGTCCTTGTATAATATAATCGTTTCCTCCAGAAATTACCCAAAATTAGGGCTGGACTGGCGTTCTTCACTCGCTTTCCGACCGCATTTTGCGACCTGTTAGTGTGTGAGAATCGCCAGTGCATTTCAATGTGGGGGGCCACACCTGTATGGTTGTGCGATCACCATTTGCAACTGATCATAGGCAAATGCACGGTAAATGTGTGTAAAATGCATTGCATTGCGGTTGCTGTTTTCATGCGCGTAGTGTGCGCCGTAACGCGTTTGATTGTGCAAACGTTTCCCGACTTGCTCGTGTGTTATTTTGCCAATCGGAGCTCATGTGATTGTACAACATCATCATTACATCGCAACAAAAAAAAAGACTTGGGGCATAAAGAAAAATCAAGACTGACCTGCCTAATACAGACTGAACTCACTGAGAGAAATATTTACTTAAGGATACCCATTTTCTATTAATGTAACATGTAAGTTTAACATTCACAGGTGTATATAGAAATGGTTTGTATGAACATACCGCATTTTCTACACTGATTTGTACAATGGTCGAAAGAGACATGAATATTCTATCCTGCTTTAAAAAAAGTTCTAGTGGGGCAAGGGTTGTAACAACAATCAACGGGCTCTGATACACAACACTCTAATTATTGCTTACAGGGGGAGGAGCACAATTTTGCTTAGAGGGGGAGGAGCACATTTTTTTGCCTACAGGGGGAGGAGCTCAGTTTTTGCTTTCAGGGAGGAGCACAATTTTTTGCTTACAGGGAGGAGCATGGAGACTTTTAGAGGCAACAATACCCTACTAAACACCCCTTCCCGATAGTACCCCAGTGTGAGGACCTAAACCTCTTGGTCTCAACCCTGGTTTTGCTTTGTTTCCCAGAAAAAGACATGAAAAAACTGGCTTGTAGTGGCCCACACACCCTTGTAGGATTCCAGGACTGTCCATGATCAATTGATGATGTTTAACAGCTGACAAGGGGGCAGAGTAAGGCTGGGCACTACATGCCTTCGTTTGGGTACTAATAGGGAGTGGGTTGGTTTGGGAGGGTTTCGCGTGGTTTACTTCTCCTTTAAACAGACAAAAAATATCTTATTGCATTTAAAAAGCATTTATAATTAACAAGATCTTCGGTTTTCAGGTCGTATATTGGTTTATAATTTAATATCATATAAGATGAAAGGAAAAAGTGTGGAGTTCCACATTATATCTTAACTAACAAGAACTCCACCAATGATAGAACTGATAAGTGGACTAAATCTACGCTACATTTTTTTCTTCTTTATATTTATAACATCCCACCAAATTACATACAGGGGAGGAGGATCACGCAGCAACATAAACTATGTAGTGGAATCGCAGTGACCCTAAAACATCCCTTAGGACCATACCCATAGTGCGAGGACACCATACCCTTGTTATTTAAATCCTAATCCACCTATACATTTGAAGGGTAATACATGACGTTAACCAACCATAACAATATCAGTTAGCATGACTTTAACATTGTATTATGAATAAAGCCTTTTTTAAACTTTCTGCTGAGTATTTGTGTCCTCTTCACCCCTTTGACTGTATGGAATCTTACTACCTCCTCATGCAATATTTTGATCTTCAGTGTAGCAGTTGATTGGGCCAAGGAAATGCATGGCTTTTTGTCGGCCCTCAACTGATTCCAACTGTTCGTTCATCAAATTAGATGATTTAGATGAACAAACATTTGGATGCCGATGAGGGATGGAGTTGGAAAATCACAACAGCCGATTGACCGCACTCTAGTTACGACGATTTTTTCCCCGGCTACTTTGCCCCAATTGACAGTCCTTCAGCCGGGCTGATCAGTTTCTAGTGGTCGATCGGGATGAAGGAACCTGGTGTGTACCGAGATTTACCTTCCTGCTTTGGGGGCTGCATGGGTATTTTGGAAGGTAACCTAAGCAAGCTGCTGCAAGGGTGTTAAAAATAAAAGGTTTGGTGGAAGACAAAAGAATGCATGCAAACTGGCACTTTATTCCATGTCACACCCCTGCGTCTCTGTGTGGAATCTCCCCAAAAACATAATTTGGTACTTTCTCTCCTTTTCCCGGGATGCAATCCAGTCCGCAGTTTCAGCCACAAACCCCTTCACCCTTCAACTAAAATACAATATTAATCCCCAAAGCCGTCCAGAGAAATTGCAAGGTACAAAAAGCAGGTAAAAAATAATTTAGCAAATAACAATCTTTCGTGCAATCACGAGCGCCGAGAAACGTAAAATGAAAATGCGTTTCAACAATCGATAGTGAGCGTGGAAAGTTGTTTTTTAATCCTCCTATCTGCAGGAGACAGATAAAAGCCAGTCATTTATAGGTTACTTGGTTCATACAAATTGTGTGTATCTCTAATCCGCGCATTCTCTGAAATCCAGTAGAAAACTTCCTTTTTGTAAAGGGGCCTCAGTCATTTCGTAGTCAGGCTTTAAATTAAACACCACTGGAGAGTAGAACAGGATAGAGTACAAGCTGATTCAAATCCTCTTTTAGAAATGGAAGACTTAGGGTTGTTTCTTGATTAATGCCCTACACCCTCAATGGATCCCTTGGTGAGGCGCACTGAGTCTATTCCATATGGAATAATTTAAACCAACTAAGACAAGTTTTATTTCACTGAATCACATTATCAGTAATCTAATTTGATTACTATTATTAGTATACAAAGTCTTAAAATGTTTGTTTAAGGGCAACTTTAGTCTCCAAAAATGTTATGGTTTAAAAAGCCTTTAGTTTTTCCTTTAAAATGATCCTGGGTCACATTTCTGACTGCAGCCTGTGAGAAATTATATGCAGACATGTTCAAACTTCTGCTTCCAGTAGCTTGATGTACATCACCTGACCCTCTTTCCTCCCGCTGTCCTTGCACAGCATAAAAAAATTAATAAAATAAAATTGACAGTTGAGAAGGGGGGGTATAAAATGCAGGCAAAGCTGATCACATTTTCTCTGATCTATTTGCATTGTTTTTTTTATTGCATGAACCCATGTACCCTCAACTAATGTATATTTTCTGGTAGGATGTCAGTATTAAGGTATCATTTCATTCATTGCATTGGTCATACCTGTGATGGAGGTGAATCTATTGCTTCCCACGATTTTTGTGGCACGCTATGGGCCATACTTATAGCAAGTTTCGTTACGTACGCCCATGGGCGTAAAGTTAGGGTCCGCAATAATACATTTACAGCGAACGTTCTTAACGTTCTTAAATAATGCAGTAGTAAACTACTGCAATGATATTCTATGTGGCCATAAATGTAACGATTGCGGTCGTAGATTTACAGCCTCTATCATCCATTTACGGCCACATCGTACTTTGCGATACCGCGCACAATGTATCTGTACTTGCTCATTAGTTTTCCTCTTCAGGCCCTTAACCCTTAAAAGATGAGATAACCAGTAAGTAATATTACTCAAGCAAGCAGTAACTACACGTAAACGCCATGCGTTTTTATCTCTGTTCAAGGAGACTAACACTTATTAACAACTCTGCACCAGCAAATACCAAGTCCAAGACAAAACAAGAAGGATTCATGAAACCTGCCGGCGGATCAGCATTAATTTTAGTCTTGGAATCAAAGTTTAATTGCTGAAATGATGAACATTTGTGTAGCTGACCATTGGAGTCCAAAGCGAATTTAAAAGCTATTTATTCATTGGTGCCAGTAAAACAGAAGCCATAATGTGCATAGTACAAACCTGCATGGGTGAATAGACTTTATTCTCCAGATATTATATTTATGAATGGGGGGCACTACATTGACTTTCCTTTTGTAATTAAAAAACTGTTTCTAGGTTTCCTTTACCTTGCGTTCATGTTTTCGTTTCATTCAAAATTTGTTTTTTTTTTGCATTCTTGTTAACAGTAATTCTGGGTATTGTTTGGTGGTGTGATGTGGTCAGACAGAAACACCGGAGGATTGGAAGAAAGTTTTTGGGCAATGAATGTTTAATTGAATGAATTGTGCACAATCCACTTGTTACAAAGGGGGGTCTATTCAAATGATCTTTAAAGTGTCTTACTTGCGCTTGGGGGATGGGTGGGAAAGGTTAAAAAATAAGTAAAAACCATAGGTTAAGATCACACTAAGTGTAATTTTAACTTTTTTTTTTACAGGATCGATGCTCGGCACTCGGATACTATCTCTGCAGTGCTCGTTCCTCACACTAGCCCAGCTGCCAACTTATCAACCATCTTACCATGTCTGTAAACCAAATTGGCGTTAGACTTAGTTAAAATGGTTGTAAGTGGCACTTGACGCACAGGCAACTGCAACCTTGCAACCATTTTTACTGTGTGCCAAACTTTTTAACCATGTGGTCCAGTACTAAGTATTTTTTAACTATGGTCTATGTGCCAAACATTTTTTACCAGTGTCTAGTACTAAGCATTTTTACTATAGTCTGTGTGGGCCAAGCATTTTACCAGTGTCCACGTGATTCAGTATTTTTAACTATTGTCTGTGGTGCCCAACTTTTACACAGTTCCGTACTAGTTTTTTGTTGTCTATCCAATTTACCAGTGCTATGTAACCAAACATTTACCAGTGTCCCTGTCTAAAGCATTTTTAACCATTGGTCTATGTGCCAAGCATTTTACCATGTCCATGTACCAACTTTACCAGTGTCCACGTACTAAGTATTTTTACTATTTATCTTGTGCCAAACATTTACCGTGTTATGTACCAAACATTACCAGTGTCCACGTACTAAGCATTTTACCATGTCCTGTGGGCCAAGCATTTTACCAGTGTCCATGTATTAAGCATTTTACATTGTCTGTGTGCCAAGCATTTTAACCAGTGTCCATGTACAAACATTTTTACCAGTGTCCACGTACTAAGCATTTTTACCATTGTCTGTGTGCCAAAGATTTTAACCAGTGCCACGTACTAAGTATTTTTAACTATTGTCTATGTGCCAACATTTTACCATGTCCTATGTACCAAACATTTTACCAGTGGCCTATGTCTTACCATTTTACCATTGTCTATGTGCCAAGCATTTACCCAGTGTCCATGTACAAACATTTTAACCAGTGGTCCACGTACTAATTTTTTACTATTGTCTGTGTGCCAAATTAATGCTATTCCAATTAACCAGGTCTTGTACCAACATTTAACATACCAGTGTCCACGTACTAAGCATTTTTACCATTGTCTGTGGGCCAAGCATTTTACCAGTGTCCATGTATTAAGCATTTTTACCATTGTCTGTGTGCCAAGCATTTTACCAGTGTCCATGTACCAAACATTTTACCAGTCATGTATAAAATCTACACAGGGACATTCTGGTCTGTAGCCTCCTTTTCTTTAAAAAATCTGGCATTGTGGCTGCAATTGAGCGTTTGTATGGAGCCCAATGCTGTAGACCAGGGATGTCCAACCTGCAGCCCTCCAGATGTTTGAAAACTACAACTCCCAGCATTCATTGGTTTCTTCTGCGATGGAAGAATGCTGGGAGTTGTAGTTTTCAAACATCTGGCGGGCCGCAGGTTGGACATCCCTGCTGTAGACTGTGGATCATTTACTGTTCTAAACAAAGATGGATTCTTACAGTAGAGAAAAGTCTCTCCTAAATGTCCCTGTGTAGGAGGCCATTCTGATTGGTGGAGCACAATATGAAGAGGGACTTTAAAAAGAGAGAGGAGTTTAGGAAAAATTAGAGGAAATGAATGAAAAAAACACAATCAGACTTAGTCGAATGTAGCTTTGAATGAATAAAGGTTGTGAGATATTTGCATATTTACGAGAAATAACTAAAATGTTCCTTGTATAATATAATCGTTTCCTCCAGAAATTACCCAGAAATTAGGGCTGGACTGGGACGTTCGTCACTCGCTTCCGACCGCATTTTGCGACCTGTTAGTGTGTGAGAATCGCCAGTGCATTTCAATGTGGGGGGCCACACTGTATGGTCTGCGATCACCATTTGCAACTGATCATAGGCAAATGCACGGTAATGTGTGTAAAATGCATTGCATTGCGGTTGCTGTTTTCATGCGCGTTAAGTGTGCGCCGTAACGCGATTGATTGTGCAAACGTTTCCGACGTGCTCGTGTGTTATTTTGCACAATCGGAGCTCATGTGATTGTACAATAAATCATCATTACATAGCAACAAAAAAAAAAGACTTGGGGCATAAAGAAAAATAACAGACTGACCTGCACTATAACAGAGCTGAACATCACTAGAGAAATATTTACTTAAGGATACCATTTTCTATTAAATGAACATGTAAGTTTAACATTCACAGGTGTATATAGAAATGGTTATGTAAACATACAGCAATTTTCTACACTGATTTGTACAGATGGTCGAAAGAGACATGAATATTCTATCCTGCTTTAAAAAAAGTTTCTAGTGGGCAAGGGTTGTGAAAAACCAATCAACGGGCTCGATAACAACACTCTAATTATTGCTTACAGGGGGAGGAGCACAATTTTTGCTTAGAGGGGGAGGAGCACATTTTTTGCCTACAGGGGGAGGAGCTCAGTTTTTGCTTTCAGGGGGAGGAGCACAATTTTTGCTTACAGGGGGAGGAGCATGGAGACTTTTAGAGGCAACAATACCCTACTAAACCACCTTCCCTGATAGTACCCAGTGTGAGGACCTAAACCTCTTGGTCCTCAACCCTGGTTTTGCTTTGGTTTCCCCAGAAAAAGACATGAAAAACTGGCTTGTAGTGCCACACCCTTGTAGGAGTCCAGGACTGTCCAATGATCAATTGATGATGTTTAACAGCTGACAAGGGGGCAGAGTAAGGCTGGCACTACATGCCTTCGTTTGGGTACTAATAGGGGAGTGGGTTGGTTTGGGAGGGTTTCCGCTGGTTTACTTCTCCTTTAACAGACAAAAAAATATCTTATTGCATTTAAAAAGCATTTATAATTAAAAGATCTTCGGTTTCAGGTCGTATATTGGTTATAATTTAATATCATATAAGATGAAAGGAAAAAGTGTGGAAGTTCCACATTATTCTTAACTAACAAGAACTCGACCCAATGATAGAACTGATAAGTGACTAAATCTACGCTACATTTTTTTCTTTTATATTTATAAATCCCACCAAATTACATACAGGGGAGGAGGATCACGCAGCCAACTATAACTATGTAAGTGGAGATCGCAGTGACCCTAAAACATCCCTTAGGAACCATACCCATAGGTGCAGAGGACACCATACCCCTTGTTATATTAAATCCACCCTATACATTTGAAGGGTAATACATGACGTTAACCATAACAATATCAGTTAGCATGACTTTAACATTGTATTATGAATAAAGCCTTTTTTACTTTCTGCTGATGGTTTGTGTCCTCTTCACCCCTTTGACTGTATGGAATACTTACTCCTCATGCAATATTTTGATCTTCAGTGTAGCAGTTGATTGGGCCAAGGAAATTGCATGGCTTTTTGTCGGCCCTCAACTGATATCCAACTGTTCGTTCATCCAAATTAGATGATTTAGATGAACAAACATTTGGATGCCGATTGAGGGATGAGTTGGAAAATCACAGCCGATTGACCGCACTCTTAGTTAAGACGAGTTGTTTCCCGCGGCTACTTTTGCCCCAATTGACAGTCCTTCAGCCTGGCTGATCAGTTGCTAGTGTCGATCGGGATGAAGGAACCCATGGTGTGTACCGAGATTTACTTCCTGCTTTTGGGGGCTGCATGGGTAATTTTGGAAGGTACCTAAGCAGCTGCTGCAATGGATGTTAAAAATAAAAGGTTTGGTGGAAGACAAAAGAATGCAATGCAAACTGGCCACTTTATTCCATGTCAACACCTGCGTCTCTGTGTGAATCTCCCCAAAAACATAATTTGGTACTTTCTCTCCTTTTCCCGGGATGCAATCCAGTCCGCAGTTTCAGCCAAACCCCTTCACCCTTCATACATAAAATACAATATTTAATCCCCAAAGCCGTCCAGAGAAATTGCAAGGTACAAAAAGCAGGTAAAAATAATTTAGCAAATAACAATCTTTCGTGCAATCACGAGCGCCGAGGAAACGTAAAATGAAAATGCGTTTCAACCAATCGATGTGAGCGTGGAAAGTTGTTTTTTAACCTCCTATCTGCAGGAGACAGATAAAAGCCATTCATTTATAGGTTACTTGGTTCATACAAATTGTAGTGTATCTCTAATCCAGCGGCATTCTCTGAAATCCAGTAAGAAACTTCCTTTTTGTAAAGGGGCCTCAGTCATTTCGTAGTCAGTCTTTAAATTAACACCACGTGGAGAGTAGAACAGGATAGAGTACAAGACTGATTCAAATCCTCTTTTAGAAATGGAAGACTTAGGGTGTTTCTTGATTAATGCCCTACAGACCCTCAATGGATCCCTTGGTGAGGCGCACTGAGTCTATTCCATATGGAATAATTAAACAACTAAGACAAGTTTTATTTCACTGAATCACCAGTAATCAGTAATCTAATTTGATTACTATTATTAGTATACAAAGTCTTAAAATGTTGTTTAAGGGCAACTTTAGTCTCCAAAAATGTTATGGTTAACTAAAAGCCTTTAGTTTTCCTTTAAAATGATCCATGGGTCACATTTCTGACTGCAGCCTGTGAGAAATTATATTGCAGACAATGTTCAAACTTCCTGCTTCCAGTAGCTTGAGTGACATCACCTGACCCTCTTTTCCTCCCCTGTCCTTGCACAGGCATAAAAAAAAATTAATAAAATAAAATTGACAGTTGAGAAGGGGGGGTATAAATGCAGGCAAATGCTGATCACATGTTCTCTGATCTATTTGCATTGTTTTTTTTATTGCATGAACCCATGTACCTCAACTAAATGTTATATTTCTGGTAGGATAGTCAGTATTAAGGTATCATTTTCATTTCATTGCATTGAGTCATACCTGTGATGGAGGTGAATCTATTGCTTCTCCAGATTTTTGTGGCACGCTATGGGCCATACTTATAGCAAGTTTCGTTAACGTACGCCCATGGGCGTAAATGTAGGGTCCGCAATAATACATTTACAGCGAACGGTCTTAACGTTCGTAGAATACAATGCAGTAGTAAACTACTGCAATGATATTCTATGGTGGCCATAAATGTAAGATTGCGGTCGTAGATTTACAGCCTCTATCATACATTTACGGCCACTATCGTACATTTGCGATACCGCGCCCCATGTATCTGTACTTGCTCCATTAGTTTTCTCTTCCAGGCCCTTAACCCTTAAAAGATGAGATAACCAGTAAGTAATATTAACTCAAGCAGAGCAGTAACTACACGTAAACGCCATGCTTTTATCTCTGTTCAAGGAGACTAAACTTTATTAACAACTCTGCACCAGCAAACATACCAAGTCCAAGACAAAACAAGAAGGATTCATGAAACCTGCCGAGCGGATCAGCATTAAGTTTAGTCTTGGAATCAAAGTTTATTGCTGAAATGATGAAATTTTGGTAGCTGACCATTGGAGTTCCAAAGGCGAATTTAAAAGCTATTTATTCATTGGTGCCAGTAAAACAGAAGCCAATAATGTGCATAGATACAAACCTGCATGGGGTGATATGACCTTTATTCTCCAGATATTATATTTATGAATGGGGGCACTACATTGACTTTCCTTTTGTATTAAAACATCTGTTTCTAGGTTTCCTTTACCTTGCGTTCATGTTTCGTTTCATTCAAAATTGTGTTTTTTTTTGCATTCTTGTAACTAGTAATTCTGGGTATTGTTGTGGGTGTGATGTGGTCAGACAGAAAACCGGAGGATTGGAAGAAGTTTTGGGCAATGAATGTTTAATTGAATGAATTGTGCACAATCCACTTGTTACAAAGGGGGGTCTATTCAAATGATCTTTAAAAGTGTCTTACTTGCGCTTGGGGGATGGGTAGGGGAAAGGTTAAAAAATAAAGTAAAAACCAATAGGTTAAGATCAACACTTTAAGTGTAATTTTAAACTTTTTTTTTTTACAGAGATCTTGATGCTCGGCTACTCGGATACTATCCTGCAAGTGCTCAGTTCTCACACTAGCCCAGCTGCCAACTTATCAACCATCTTACCAATGTCTGTAAACCAAATTGGCGTTAGACATTAGTAAAATGGTTGTAAGTGGCACTTGACGCACAGGCAACTGCCAACTTGCCAACCATTTTGTCTGTGTGCCAAACATTTTACCAGTGTCCACGTACTAAGTATTTTTACTATTGTCTATGTGCCAAACATTTTACCAGTGTCTATGTACTAAGCATTTTTACTATAGTCTGTGGGCCAAGCATTTTACCAGTGTCCACGTACTAAGTATTTTTACTATTGTCTGTGTGCCAAACATTTTACCAGTGTCCACGTACTAAGTATTGTTTTTTACGCATTGTCCTATTCCCAATTTTAAACCAGTGGCTATGTAACCAAACATTTACCAGGGCCCTGTCTAAAGCAGTTTTTAACCATTGGCTATGTGCCAAGCATTTTACCATGCCATGTACCAACGTTTACCATGTCCACGTACTAAGATTTTTACTATTTTCTTGTGCCAAACATTTTAAACCCGTGTATATGTACCAACATTACCAGTGTCCACGTACTAAGCATTTTTTACCATTGTCCTGTGGGCCAAGCATTTTACCAGTGTCCATGTATTAAGCATTTTACCATGCTGTGTGCCAAGCATTTAACCAGTGTCCATGTAACAAACATTTTTACCAGTGTCCACGTACTAAGAACATTTTTAACCATTGTCTGTTGTGGCCAAAATTTTAAACCAGTGGCCACCGTACTAAGTATTTTTAACTATTGTCCCCCTATGTGCCAACATTTTACCATGTCCTATGTTACCAAACATTTTACCTGCCTATGTCTTACCATTTTACCATTGTCCCCTATGTGCCAGCATTTACCCAGTGTCCATGTACAAACATTTTAACCAGTGGTCCACGATACTAAGTATTTTTACTATTGTCTGATGTGCCAAAACATTTACCGGTCTTGTACCACAGTAAATATGTTCAGTACTAAGTCTATTTAAATTAACCATGTACTATGACCAACATTTTACCAGGTCCATGTCTTAAGACTTTTTTACCATGTCTGTGTGCCAAGCATGTCCAGTCATGATAACCAAACATTTTAACCAGTGTCCACGTAAAAGTTATGTTAATTGTCTGTGTGCCAAACATTTTTACCAGTGTCCCATGTATCCCAGTTTGAAAAAACAAAAAGAAAAAAAACCTATTTGTTCTGTGTTGGCAAACCTTTTACCAGTGTCCATGTACCAAACATTTTACCCAGTGGTCGCAACGTACTAAGCTTTTTACCATTGTCTGTGTGCCAACATTGTTACCAGGTGTTCCATGTATTAACATTTTCACTGTTGTCTGTGTGCCAAACAGTTTACCCGTGTCTATGTACCACACATTTTACCAGTGTCCATGTACTAGCATTTTAACCATCGTCTGTGTGCCAACCAATTTACCAGTGTCCAATTTACTAAGCATTTACTTTAATCTGCATGCTAAGCATTTTACCAGTGGTGTTGGTGCTGATTTTTGGTTTGCGATGGAGTTGTGGGGGACCCATCACCAATTCCTGCACCAGGGTCCATAAGTCTGTCTATTCCACTAGCGTGTGTGCCGTGCTCTGGGGGGTTGTTACTGGGTTCACTTCATACATGTGTAACGAGGCTTTATTGGATAACACTGCAAAGAAGCCACAAATTCATTTCAACACCCTGACCCTTTTTCCAAGCACACAATCCTCACGGTAGGTAGGATAATGGCCCCCCGACTCCCATATCAAGAGCTTCTACTTCCGCAATCTTTAATTTAGTCATACAGTTTCCCTCATTTTCCCACATGCACACACTCCTGGTTTCTTTCCAATTTCTTTTTAACCATCAGGGATGGATAAGCGATGTTAACCGATTTTCTGGGAAGGGCTATGAGTAGGGAGTCACGATAATCAGAAGCCCCAATAAAATGAAATATGTTTGTGTAATTAACAGAAGACGGTCTGTGTGATGAAGAATTCCCAACTTTTGTGGGTTGTAGACCTAATGGACAGGAGATTTCATGTTAAACAAAGCCCCGTTATAGCATTTCAAGGAAACTAACATGCTTAGGGACCCTGGGTTTTTCTATGTGGTTGTAGCCTCTCATTAAATTGTTTGGCTCTTGTAAGATGGGAAACCTAACACTGGTCATGTTAAGTAACCAAAAGCAATTACTTGCCCCATCTAATCTACTTAGTCCGACAAGGTTTGTACGGAGGCTATGAGTTGTAAACCCATCCTGAGATCTACAGGAGAGAATTTTTTAAAGCTGTAAATCTGTGTGACAGTTCAGGATCTGGCCGGGAATTACTTCATGGAAATAGATTGAGACGTTAAATGCAATAATCTGACATAGGTCTATGGAGGGGTCCCCATCTATGGCCCATGGCCGGATACACCCTCTAAGTTGAGTACCTGGCCCATCTCTTGTGTATGTTTAGGGGGATTACTGGCCCTGGAATGCCCTTTTTTCTGTCTGCTGGGTGCCGTCTTGCTGTTACATTCCTCCTAAGTGCCAAAAACTTTGGTACAGAGATTCTTACATAGACCTGTAAAGCATATCTTGTGTACAAAATTTTACATAGTGTACTACTAATGCTACATATATTGTTACAGATAGAATATTACATAGATTGTTACAAACTTGGTTTTTCCATGATTGTACATGGATTAGTTACATCACTATATTTGTTACATAGCTGGTTATCAGCAAACTTGTTCCATAATTTGTTCCATAGGATTATTACATTAGACTGTTACATAGATTGGTTAATAGACTATTAGATATATTGTTCCATAGACTGGTTTACAGAAGCCCTTGTTCCATAGATTGTTACATAGACTATTTACCTAATGTTCATAGACTCATTTAATATATTGTTCCATAGCTTTACGTAGTGTTAAATAGGAGACTATATTACATATATTGTCCATAGATTTGTTACAAAGCTTGTTCTCATAGATATTTACATAGACTTTACATATAGTTGTTCCTATCGACTGTTACATAGTGTTAAATAAGACTTTACATGATATTGTTCCTAGATTGTTTACAAAGCTTGTTTCCATAGTATTGGTTTCCATAGACTATTACATATATTGTTCCATAGACGGTTACCACGCTTGTCCCTAGATTTTACATTACTGTTACACAGATTGTTACTAGTAGACGTTTACACTAGGTTTGCTTTAATAGACTTGTTATATGATTGTTAGCTAGACTTTCATATAGTGTTTTACCATGACGGTTACATAGATCTGTGTACGGAATAGACCTATGTACATATATTGTTCAATAGTACTCTTACAAAGCTTGTTTCCATCAGATTGTTCCATAAAGACATTACATATATTGTTCTAGACGGTTACAGCTTGTTCCCTAGATTATTACATAGCTGTGTTACATATATTTACGATATCTTATACAGATACTTTACATATATGTTAATGACTGTTTCCATAATTGTTACATAATGGGTTACGTGTGTGATGTGTTTTACATAGTTCCTGTACATAGCATGTTACACTAGATTGACCTGACTTACCATCAGATTGTTAACTAGAACTATTACACTATGTGTTCCATGACTATTACAAAGCTTGTCATAGTGTTACATAGAAATATTACAAGTGTATTGTTCCATAGACTGTTTACAAAGCTTGTGCCATAGATTATATCATAGACTGTACATTAGATTGTAACATGGACTATTACCATATATTGTCCATAGACTGTTACATAGGACTATAAATGGACTATTACTATATTGTTCCATAGACTGTTTACAACGCTTGTCCATAGACTGTTCCAAGACTGTTACATAGTATTGTTCATAGACTGTTGACATAGATGTTTACTAGCCTGTTCGTTTAGGTTTTTAATAACTGTTCACATCAATTGTTACATAGACTGTTACATCATTGTTACATAGACTGTCACATAGCTTGTTACCATAGACTTTTACTAGATTGTTACATAGACGGTTACATAGATTGTTTATATAGACTATTACTATATTGTTCATAGTTTATTACCAAGCTTGTCCCATGATGTTGTTACCATAGTCTATTTACTATATTGTTTCATATACTGTTACAAGCGTGTGTCCATAGATTATTACAAGACTGTTACATAATTATGAAATCAACTATTTACATGTATTATTCCATAGACTGTGACAAAGCTTGTTCCATAGATTTGTTTACATAGACTGTTCATAGTTTTACATACGACTGTTACCTATATTGTTACCATAGACGTTACCTAGTCTGTTAAATAGACTATTACATCTATTGTTTTCATAAACTATTGCTGAAAGCTTGTTCCATAGATTGTTACATGACTATTACATATATTGGTTCCAAACCGTTACAAAGCTTGTTCCATAGATTATACCTAGACTGTTACATAGAATTGTTTAATGAGACTATTACATATATTTTGTTCTCCATATAGACTGTTAACAAAGCTTGTTCCCATAGATTGTTTACATATACTGTTACATAGACGCTTACATAGAGTGTTACATAGTACGTAACATAGATTGTTACATAGACTGTTACTTATGTTGTTTACATAGATGTTACATAGACTGTTTTATTAGGTTGTTTACATAGACTGTTACTAGGTTGTTACATAACGTACATAGATGTTACATAGTTGTTACATAGACTGTTACGATAGACTTTTTTGTTACATAGATTGTTAACATAGACTGTTACATAGATTTTTACATTTTTACATTGAGCTGTGAGTAGAAGCATGGGTTGTTCATTGCATAATGTATCCAGTCTGCCCTGTGATTGACAGCACAACGGGACCGTATCAACATTAACCCTGTAGCTGTCTGAGTTGATACTAGACTGGTTATATAAAGTACTTGACCTTCCCACATCCCCTATTGTAATGGTAACAAATATAGAACAACCTGTGTGCAGAGCCAAACCTGATCTTAACACAGCTCATGTGTAAGTGTATTACCCAATAGTGTACCTATTTAAAGGGGAATGGTTGATGTAGGGTATGGCTGGGGTAATGACATTGACCCTGCATCTTAGCACAGCTCTTGTTTAATAAGTTTCTCTCAATAGTGTACCTATTTAAGTGGGAATGTTGAGGGTGGAAGTGGAGGATCTAATGAAGTGAACCTGTATCTTACCACAGCTCCTGTGTAATTATTTCGACCAATAGTGGTACCTATTTAAAGGGAATTTGGAGGGTAGAAGGGAGGATAATGAAGTAACTGAAATCTTAGACAGCTCTGTGTAATGTATTTATCAATAGTGTACATATTTAAAGTGAATGGGATGGAGTAGGAAGTGGAGATATTGACTAAACACTGGATCTTAGCACAGTCTGTGTACATGCATTTCTCAATAGTTGACTATTTACAGGGAAGTGTTGGGGGTAGAAAGAGTAGGGTGGAAATAAGACGTGACCGGTGAGTCTTAGCAGGGCAACACTTGTGTAATGTCTTTTACAATAGTGTCCCTATTTATAAGGGTTATGTTTGGAGGTAGGAATGAGGATAATAGATGTGACCCTGATTCTTAGCACAGCTCTGTGTAGTGTATTATCATAGTGTCCCTAATTTAAGGGAAATGTTGGAGGGTAGGAAAGGAGGATAATGAAGTGACGTGATTCTTAGCACGAGCTTCTGTGTAAGAATTTCCCAATAGTGTACCTATAGAAGGGAAGGTGGAGCGTAGAGTGGAGGAGGTAATGCCAAGGAACCTGATCTTAGCACAGCTCTGTTGGTAATGTATCTGTATTCTATTAAGATGAGTACGTGTATGAAGACGTCTATGAACAATCTAATGTTCCTCGTGACTTTTAAAGGGAATGGTGGAGGTAGAAGTGGAGGATATGAAGTGAACACGGAATCTTAGCACAGATGCTCTGTGTACGAGTCTTTTCATACTAGTGTCACCTATTTAAAGGGGAATGTTGGGGGTAGGTAGTGGAGAAATGATGAACCTGATCTTACACAGCTCTGTGTTGTTATTATCTCTAATAGTGTACCTATTTAAGGGGAAGTTGGAGGGCTAGGACTGAGGATCAATGAGTGAACCTGAACCTTAGCACAGCTCTGTGTTTCATGTTCATCAATAGTGTACCTATGTTAAAAGGGATATTTTGGGGGAGGAAGTGGGGGATAATGAGTGAACCTGATCTAGCAACAGGCTCTGTGTACTGTATTTCCATAGTGTACCTATTTAAAGGGGATTGTTGTGAGCGTAGGATGGAGGATAATGAAGTGAACCTGATCTTAAGCACAGCTCTTGTAATGATTTCCCACATAAGTGTACCTATGTTAAGGGAATGTTGGAGCGTCAGGAATTGGAGGAACTGAATTGAACCTGTCTTAGCATCAGCTCTGTGTATGTATTTCCCGATAGTGTACTATTTAAAGGGAATGTTGAGGGTAGGAATGGAGAGATAATGAGGAACCTGATCTTAGCAGCAGCTCTGTGTGTATGTATTTTCCCATATTGTACCTATTTAAGTTGTGGAGGAGAGTGGGATAATGATCTGCACTGCAAGCGTGTTTAGTATTATCTGTGGTATTTATCTTAGTAGAAGTGAGACTAGAAGTGCTGTCAGCACAGCTCTCGTTAATGTATTTCTCCTATAGGTGTACTATTTAAAGGGGAATTGTTGGTGGGTAGGAGTGGAAGATAATGAGTGAACTTGATCTTAGCACAGCTCTGTGTAATGTATTTATCAATAGTGTACCTATTTAGAAAGGGAATTTTGGGGGTAGGAACGTGGAGATAATGAAATGTGAACCTAGATCTTAGCACAGCCTCTGTGTTATGTTATTTATCATATGTACCTATTTAAAGGGATTGTTGGTGGGTAGGCGTGAGATAATTAGTGAACCTGATCTATCACACGCTCTGTGTATTTATTTATCAAATAGTATACCTATTTAAAAGGGGAATGTGGTAGGGTAGGAGATGGAGGATAAATGAGTGAACTGATCCTAGCACAGCTCTTGTTGTATGTATTTATCATAGTGTACCTATTTAAATAGGGAATGTTTGGAGGGTAAGGAGTGGAGGATAATGAAGTGAACCTGATTCGACACAGCTCTGTTCAATAGGTTTTATTCTCAATAGTGTAACCTATTAAAGGGATTTAGGGGGTAGGTGTATTACTGGATGGATAATGACGAAGAAGGACTATCCTAGCGAATCCCTCGTGTTAGATATGGTATTCTGATAGTGTACCTATTTAAAATTTTGGAGGGTAGAGTGAGATCCAATGGTGACCCGATTGTCTGACTCATTCACGCTCTGGCAATAGGTTCTCAATAGTGGTCCTGAATGGGTGATCGAATTAGTGAATGTGGATCATAGTGAGTTGTGAGAAGGATGGAAACTTGGTAGTATCGTGGAATGTGTAAAATAAATCATGTGGAATAAGTGGCAATCTTTTGTCATGGCAGGCATGTTGGGTAGACTGTGTATGAGGGAAGTGTGATCTAGGTGCCAGCCTATCACGCTAGTTGAATATCCAGCAACAAAAACATTTTCATGTAGATTTTGGTTTCCGTACCTTAGTAAGAATGTAGTTACCAGTCAAGTGAAATTAACTGCAAGTCGAGCCACAATACCACAGTTCTTGCATAAAAGAAACCCCTGTCATATTGTCATTTGGATTACAGTAAAATGCTCCAGTCAGGTTTGCATGTTCCGTTTTAAATACAAGAGAGGGGGGAATTTTATGAGGACCCTTATTCATAAGAGGTTTCCAATTTGCACATACCATCGGATTCAGCTTTTATTTCTGGTCTACAACAGTAAGAACATCTGGTGACATTTGATTGGAGAGGAATTGGAAATGTTATTATAAAATCCAGTTGTCACTACAAGGGTCATAGAAAGTAAAGTTTCTTACAATAGATCTGCAGGTGTGATGGTTGGACCACCGGTGCCGCCTACTCACACATACAGATCACCCTTGTGTGTGAACCATCTACAGTAAGCATCGTACTTTAAATTTAAGTGTGTAAGTCTTAAACCTTCCTGTCAGTCAAGTATAAATAATAAATCTTCTAGTGAACGTTATATAAGGCTTCCTTCTAAAATCAATCATATTGGCTTTCCTCATATTTGTTATCTGTTTTGATTGCACACTTAATCCCGTTAACACATCTAAGACTTTGGTAAGTTCATTAAGCCATTAATTACAATCTCTATGCGTTTTGCTCTGAATTTACAAATGGTATATTAGATGTTAAGTAAAAAAAAAAATTCTTTTTTTTTCTCAAAGAAATGGTGTGAATAGATTTGGTGAAAACATGAGTGGCGGAGATCCCTATCTGTCCGCATATTACAGATCTAATGGACAAAGTGTGGTCTGCTCTGCGACATAATTGGTCACTTGAGATGAGGACAGGAAGTTATGAGCGATCACTGGTGCACATTGGACGATGACATGAAGTAGTGTATCTCTCTGATCTTTCAAGTAGTCATGTGAGTCTTACCGGTCGTTCGGTTCGTATTGCATAGAGAATGCAAAAATTTGCCTGAGCTGTGTTAAATTGCCGTCCCATCCAATCAGATGTATACCTTTTTACTGGTCTACTACAGTTAGAAAACATTGTGATTGGCTGCGGCGGTAGGGTTTGTACACCACCCATTTGTAACAGCCCCATAAAGTCACCAGGATCGAAATAATTATTCTGGGCCCAGGGGAAATTGGCTGGATTTCCAATGGACTCCGGACAAAATGTCATTCACCATGTGCCCCAGGCGGGCCACTATGTTCGATACTTCTAGGGGTGCCTTACTAACCAATTTTATAAGATTATAAGATTATGATGGATTGTCTCCATCAGCAGAGTACTGGCCCCACCCCCTCCGCAGTCAATCATGGCCGTTTACTGCTGACATCACCACCATGATAGTGACTGCTGGTTTCCACCTCTGCCTCTTTGCACTGCTCAAACGTTATAAAAAGGCTCATTGAGCACAGGTAATATTTTTGCCAGAAACGAACTTATCATTAAAGGTTATTCGCACTTGAAATATGGTGTCACACAGTACAATATTTAGTTTGGGTTTATAAATCTGCAAAAATCCACGTGACTAATTTTCCTTCTGATTTATTGAGATGAAAATGATTGGAATATGCTGATCAAATTCAGCCAATCGTGCGGTCTTCAGTCGCACTATTAATACTTGGCTGCCCTGAATATTCTGTGAATGAAATTTCTTTTTTCTTGATATTTCGATTTTGTTCCATTTTGTTTTCCGAAAAACCGGGATTTATCACTATTCCTAATACTTGTCAAAAAAAATTGCACATGGTCCGAGAATGCTGGTTGTTGTGTTACGCCTCAGATATGATCATATAGAAAACATACAGGACTCTGATGATAACAGACCAGTATATCCTCGTTAGCAGGCCATGAGTTATTAATGGTGTGTTAGAATGTGGGGAATTGAGACTCATATTAGTGGTTGCTGGCAATCCTTCCACCCTGGTCTTATCCCTCTCCCTTGGTCCAATGTTCATTTAATTCAGGCACGTGCCAGCTAACCGGTGTAAATAGGTGTTTCCCCACCCCCTTCCTCTTCCGCTGCCAATAACAACACAAATGGTTCCTCATAGAAAGAATTTGTTTTGAGTGAAGGCCGCAAGCATCTAAACATCCTTAGAGAACGTCCGCTACCAAATGTTAATGAACCATTTTAGCCAAACCATGCATTCTCTACACCAACCAAGAAATTGTGCTATTGTCGGGAGTTGAGTGGTTTTTATGTAAAATTTAATTACAGGCCCCAATCCTCATTGAGGAAAGGCCAAACGGATTGTTTTGATTTTTCTTACAAGTCTCAATTTGGTGCTACCAACGCGTCGTAGGCACATTACAAGCAAAATATCTTTACCCTCCCCTTGAAATCTCCTGGGTTACCGGGGGCTAAAGCATTTTCACCAGGGACATAAAAAATGGACGAACCGCTTGTTTGTCCTATAGGTAAGGTACCTGGCTAGGGAACAGCTCGTGAAATATGTATGGACGCATAGATAGTGAGGTACAAAATGGGCTTTTGTAGAATACGATAATGAACCTGATCTCTCCGCCAGTGGTTCTGCAGAAACAAAATTTAAAAAACCCAATTGAAGAGGATTTTGAAACTTTGACATTACAAGCCCTATATATAAAGCAATGTATAGCTAAGTAGGGAGATCGCACTTTAACTTTGGCAATTTTAAACGGCTGCAAAATCGCACATCCACAATCCGGCAGTAAAATTACGACCACTCATACATACCATAGAGCTGAAACGGTTTATACTTCTACTATAACCACTGCTGTATTCTCCATTCTATATACGAGCCCACACCAAAGTATTTGAAATTTGGACAATTTATTGACCTGTGTTTTTTGACCTTTTTCAACACGAATTTGTGACTTTTCAACCATCCCGAAATTAAAGTTCCGCAAAGTCCAAAACATTCAGAAGTTTCCTGCCAAATCAGAGAATTTCGAAAAACCAAGGTTCAGTCACAAGCTAATTGACTGGCTGACTAGCTAATTGTGGACTGCTACAAGCTGACCATTTGGAAAGGACAACACCGATAATACCAGCACTGACTCTGCCTCCAGTGTCAAGCTCTCATACCCACAATCTGAACATGACAAATAGTGGCTGGAATTCCGTGTCCAAGATCCGGGTCCTGACCATAGAAAATAATCCATATATGGCTGTATAATAATCCAAAATAATCCATAAAAGTCTGTGAAGATACCTGTGACCAGATTTAGGCATTCGGGCATCACAGTATTAAATGAGACTACACCCAACAATATCAAAGCACAGCTCCACAGACTCTAAACTGTCACTTTGAAAAAAACATTGTCCTCTCACCTCAGATCAGCCTCTTCCTGTAGAAATCATTATAGAACACTTTCTGAGTACTGCAATCGTATGATTCCTGCTGGCTTCTAGTGTTTGCCCTCTTCTGGTGGTCAGGACCCCAAAACTCCTTCTGCACATGCAACTGCTACCCTGTTGTTTTTTTCACTCCCTCCTATTGCTAAGTGCATGTAGTCAATTGAACTCATGTCCCCACCTCCCATGTCTCCACAGCCAATCATCAAGATAGCAGTGAATATGTTTAGCAGATTTCCTGCTCAACAGGTGGGGAAGGTGTTAACCCTTTTCATGGATGTCATTAGGAAGCAACTTGTTAACCCTTTTATTTGTTGGAGCATTTCCTGCAAAGACTGTGCCTTTTTGTATGTGTTTATTATCTGTCACTCTTACCATTTATTTTAGTGTGGGTGGTATGTGCTAAAATTACATTTAGGGTAACGGCCAAACTGCAATGCACTGATCCACAAGATTACATGCGTTTGCGCTTGCGATTTGTCCATTGTCCATTATGAAACTGCATGTGATTGAACAAAAAAAAGCATTGCTTACCGAAATGTCTGACGCATCGTTGAATCCAAGATTTTGGTGCGTTTTGCTGCAGTTTCATACAGATGGTAATAACAATCGCCTGAAAAAACTGCTTGTGTGGCCTCAGACCTGAATGTAATATGCAGCTGCATTGATTTCAGTTTAGTCCACGTAACAGCACTGTGTTTATGCAATTGAACTAGCAAGTTTCTGAGGCTGTGGCCCCACTTAAGTTCAGGGAGGGATCACTATGTGCTTCGCTTCATGGTTTGCGGCTTCCAAATTGGACCCTAGCACAGCGCATGCAAATACAGACAAAAAAGAGGTGATCACATGGGAGCACTCCAATAGCAACACGCGGACGCATCTCATGTAGTTGGTGCTGTCCCATAGATCTATTACAGTTCCTGCATCTCCCACTAGCAACAATGGGAAATCGAACAAACCACACAACGTGCTAGTGGAGTAGCCCTAAGTGTTTGAGAGTCTTTAACAAGGGAAAGGTGCACCCCCAGTAGAATGAACTGACCACTTTAACAGGTTTGAAAAATCAAAACAGCTTCAGAGCTGCAGTGCAGCTAATTGACGTGAACATGGCTAGCACAGCCTGTGCCATTCCTTTTAAATGGGAGTTGGAGCTGGATATTGTTTGAAAGTAGTGTAGAAGGGCCAATCTTTTGTCTTTAAAACCCAACACTATTACATCTACAATGTTGGCAGTGCTAAGTACCATTGTAAGTGGAATACAACTGTACGCCTGCTCATGCTTCTAAAGAAAATACTAACACCCTGTGTTGTGTAGATATTATCATGCCTATGTCAAAAAGTTCTTATCTAATCTGATTGTTGGGGCAACATTTTGCACCATTTTTAAATGATAAGACTTTATACATAGTCCTGTATAACGTGTTCAGGTGTTTAAGGAAAAGTGGGAACCCTAGTTGGAAGAGATGAATTTTCTTTATGCAGCAATTTCCACAGGCAGCCTTCTGCTGCATTAATTTATAAACATGTTTGGCTGTTACCCTCTAACATGGCCCCTATTAATTGGCATTCCCCCCAATAATTCCTATTAATAGTACATTTATATAATAACATGGTGCAACTGCAAGTAGCATACCCTTCCACATTCCCTTTAAAATTACGTAACTTATAGGCATGTGTGCAGAAGCTCGATGTGATAATAATGACCCGATCTTAGCACAGCTAAAATCAGGTCACTTATTATCCTCCACTTCATGACCTCCAACATTCCACCTTATAATAGACACTATTGATAAATACATTACACAGAGCTGTGCTAATATCATTTCACTTTCATGTATCCTCCCCTTCCTACCTCCAACATTCCACTTTAAATCGTTACACTATAGCGGAATACATTTACCAGAGCGTGCAAGATCAGGGTCACTACATTAATCCTCCACTTCCTACCATCCAACATTCCCCTTTAAATAGGTACCTAGAGAAATACATTCACAGAGCTGTGCTAAGATCATGTCACTTCATTATTGCCACTTCCTAACTTACAACATTCCCCTTAAGGGAGTGTTACCTATTGAGAAATACTTACACAGAGCGGTGTGCTAAGATCAGTCACTTCATTATCCTCCGCGACTTCCTACCCTCCACATTCCCCTTTAAATAGGTAAGACCAGGGGGTGTGAGCAAAGACGATGACAAGCTGTGCTAAGATCACGGTTCATGCAGTAGGTCTTCCGGGGCGTGTCCCTACCCTCCAACATTCCCCCTTTAAATAGGTACATTATTGATAATAAATTCACAGAGCGTGCTAAATCAGTTCACTACTTACCTCCACTTCCTAGCCCACCAACCAAAAAATTACCCTTTAAAATAGGTACACTATAGAGAATACCTTACACAGAGCTGTGCTAAGATCAGGTTCCCTCATTATCTTCTCCACTTCTAACTTCCAACATTCCACCTTAATAGGTACACTATTGAGAAATACATTACAAGAAGCTGGTGCTAAGATCAGGTCACTTCAATTATCCTCACAAAGCTATCCTACCCTCAAACATTCCCCTTTAAATAGGTACACATTGAGAAATACTTACAGACGAGCTTGCTAAATACGTATCCGGTTCATATCTTCGACTTCCTCCCTCCAACCATTCCTCTTTAATACGGTACCATTATTGATACATAAATTACACAGAGCTGTGCTAGATCATGTTCACTACAGTTCTCCTCCACTTCCTACCCACCACAACTTCCCTTTAAATGTACAGACTATTGATAAATAGCATTCACACGAGCGTGAAAAGATAAGGTTCACTACTCATTATCCTCCCTTCCTACCCTCCAACATTCCTTTAATGGGAGGTACACTGCTGAGAATCATTGCCAGACGCCTGTGCTAATATCAGGTTTTGCGACTTCACTATCCTCCCCCTACAGTTCGTGCACCATGGTGAGTCCTATAAAATCACTCTTCTACCCTCCTTCTTTAGCGAATCGTTATGGCGATCATCATTTCTGATCACTATCATAAATCTTGAAAATTACGATGCCAATGTAAATCTTACCAGCCACCCATAGACATATCATTATGGTAGTTTTGCAGTATGGTATCTACTGCCACGGTCGTACAGTAACCGTGGTATCGCAGTTTTTGATATGGCCCTCCAACCCTTACCAATCATTGCAGGTGAGCATACAAGACACAGGTCTGTAACTGTGAATGTGTCAGGTTTATTGTAAAACATCAGTGCTACATTTCTCTGACCCACTTGTCCTTCTTCCAAGTGGGTTAGTCTTAAACCTGTAGCACGCATGTTTTGGCAATAAACTGCAATTTCCATCTACAGACCTGTGTCTTTGGTAGTTTACCTGCAATTTATTATTTATATAGGGGATTTGGTGAGTGAAAGCCTAGGTGAGGCCTTATTTCATTACCGGACACACTAATACCCATACCCAATACATCACCTACAACACTGCTACTAGGAAAGGGTTAATCAGCTGCACCACCAATTTGAACATTGATGATGTAATATATTCCTACTCATAGGGGTTAAGTGGTGGAGTGAATCACACAGGTGCTGCAAAATGTAATCAAGGCAAAAGTAACTGGCATGCAGGGAAATGTCAGCTTCAGTTGGGAAACAACGAACCAGAACTGAGCTCATAGAGGTAAGAAACAGACCCCTGAGTAAGAATCTTCACGCTGAGACGGAAGTTGAGTACAGTACTTACTTTCTAACCTTAACTTTATTTATTTGGTTTCTTTCTCCTTTAAAACAAACTCCAATAAAATGCCACATTGTGGCCGAATTAACTCATACGCTGGGCAATTGATGGGTTAAGTCGCTCTACCAGTTCTTTACCAGTTAGCGTTACATTTTTACCATTGTCTGTGTGCCAAACATTTTACCAGTGTCCATGTACTAAGCATTTTACTATTATCTGCATGCTAAGCATTTTTACCAGTGTGTTGGTGCTGATTTTTGTTTGCGATGGAGTTGGGGGACCCATCACCAAATTCTGCACCAGGGTCCATAAGTCTGTAGCTATTCCACTAGCGTGTGTGCACGTGCTCGGGGGTTGTTAATTGGGTTCAACGTCATACATGTGTACGAGGCTTTAGTGATACAAGCAAAGAAGCACACAAAGTGCATTTCAACACCCTGACACTCAGCACACAAATCCTCACGGTAGGTAGGAATAATGCCCCCGACCTCCCATATCAAGAGCTTTCTAATTCCTGCAATCTTAATTTAGTCAATACAGTTTCCCTCATTTCCACATGCACACACTCCTGGTTTCTTTCCAATTTCTTTTTAACCAATCAGGGGATGGATTAGAGCAATGTAACGTTTTCTTGGAAGGGGCTAGGAGTAGGGAGTCACGATAATCAGAAAGCCACAATAAAATAAAAATATGTTTGTAATTAACATAAAGATTTATTAATAAAATTCCACTTTTTTTTTTAAATGGACAGAAGTTTTCAATGTTAAAACCCGTTATAGCATTTCAGGAAACTAACATGCTTAAGGGACCCTGGGTTCATATGTGTTAGCCTCTCATATAATTGTTTGCTTTGTAAGATGGATTGAAACCTAAACACTGGTCAATGTAAGTAACCAAAAGCAATTACTTGCCCCACTCTAATCCTACTTAGTCCGACAAGGTTTGTACAGGGAGCAATGAGGTGGGTTTAACCCATCCTGAATCTACAGGAGAGAATTTATTTAAAGGCTGTAAATCTGTGACAGTTCAGGAATCTGCCGGGAATTGACTTCATGGAAATAGATTGAGAACTTAAATGCAATAATCTTGACATAGGTCTATAGGAGGGGTCCCCAATCTATGGCCCATGGGCCGGATACAACCCTCTAAGGTGAGTAACCTGGCCCCTTCTTAGTGGTATGTTTAGGGGGATTACTGGCACCTGGAATGCCCTTTTTCTGTCTGCTGGGTGCCGTCTGCTGTTACAATTCTCCTAGTGCCAAAAAACTGTTACAGAGATTCTTACATAGACTGTAGCATATATTGTTACAAAGATTGTTACATAGTGTACTACATAGATTGCTACATAGATTGTTACATAGAATATTACATAGATTGTTACAAAACTTGTTCCATAGATTGTAACATAGATTATTACATACAATATATTGTTACATAGACTGTTACAAAGCTTGTTCCATAGATTGTTCCATAGATTATTACATAGACTGTTACATAGATTGTTAAATAGACTATTAGATATATTGTTCCATAGACTGTTACAAAGCTTGTTCCATAGATTGTTACATAGACTATTACATAGATTGTTACATAGACTATTAAATATATTGTTCCATAGACTGTTACATAGTGTTAAATAGACTATTACATATATTGTTCCATAGATTGTTACAAAGCTTGTTCCATAGATTGTTACATAGACTATTATCATATGTTGTTCCTCGACTGAGTTACATAGTGTTTAAATAAGACTATTACATGATATTTTTCCATAATGTTACAAGCTTGTTTTCCATATATTGTTTCCAATAGACTATTACTAGTTATTGTTCCATAGACTGTTACAAAGCTTGTCCCATAGATTTTTTACATTACTGTTACCGATTGTTACATAGACGTTTACCTAGGTGTGGCTTTAACAGGACTGGTTATATAGGAGTGGTTGAGCTGACGTGTTGCTATCAGTGATTTGTACCATTAGACTGTTACGTAACAGTCTTGTGTTCGGCGAATAACTGATGGTACGATATTTTGTTCATAGTACTCTTACCAAGCTTGTTCCTAGATTGTTCCATAACTATTACATATATTGTTCTAGACGGTACAAGCTTGTCCCTAATTATTACATAGACGTGTTACAATATATTGTAATCGACTATACATTATTGTTTACAGTAGCTTTGTTATAAGCTGTGTTCCATAGATTTTACATAGTACTGTGTGATGGTTTTTACATAGGTTGTTACATAGTGTTACATAGACTGTTACCAACTCAAGATTGTTAACTAGAACTATTCCTATAGTGTTCCATGACTATTACAAAGCTTGTCCATAAGTGTTTACATAGAACATATTACATGCATTATTGTCTCCATAGACTGTTTACAAAGCTTGTTCCATAGATTATTTCATAACTGTACATTAGATTGTTAATGGACTATTACACTATATTGTCCATAGACTGTACTAGACTATAAATGGAACTATTACCATATATTGTTCCAATAGACTGTTACAACGCTTGTCCATAGACTGGTTCCAAGACTGTTACATAGATTGTTCATAGACCTGTTAACATAGATTGTTTACTCATAGCCGTGTTAGTAGGTTTTTAATAGACTGTTCTCAATTGTTACTAGACTGTTACAATCAATTGTTACATAGAACTGTCAGCATAGCTTGTTACATAGACTTTACCTAGATTGTTACATAGACTTACATAGATTGTTATATAGACTATTACATATATTGCTTTCATAGTTTATTACCAAGCTTGTCCACAGATGTGTTACATAGTCTATTACTATACTTGTTTCCATATACTGTTACAAGCGTGTTCCATAGATTATTACAAGACTGTTACATAGATTATGAAATCAACTATTTACATGTATTATTCCATAGACTGTGACAAAGCTTGTTCCATAAGATTGTTTACATAGACTGTTCATAGGTTTTACATGACTGTACCTATAATTGTTACTAGACGTGTTACCTAGATTGTTTAAATAGACTATTACTCATTGTTTCATAAACTATTGTAAAGCTTGTTCCATAGACTTGTTACAGACTATTAACATATATTGGTTTCCATGATACCGTTACAAAGCTTTGTTCCATAGATTAATGACCTAGACTGTTTAATAGAATTGTTTAATAGACTATTACATATATTTGTTTCCACTAAAGACTGTTCAAAAGCTTGTTCCCATAGATTGTTTACATATACTGTTACAATAGATTCTGTTACATAGAGTGTTACATATGACGTAACATAGATTGTTACATAGACCTGTTACACTATGTTGTTTACACTAATTGTTACATAGACTGTTAATTAGTTGTTACATAGACTGTTACTAGTTGTTACATAACTACATAGATACTAGGTTTACATAGACTTGTTACGATAGACTGTTTTTGATGCTTTACATAGATTGTTAACATAGACTGTTACTACGATTTTTTCATTTTTATTGAGCTTGAGTAGAAGCAGTGTGTTGTTCATTGCAATAATGTATCCAGTCTTCCCTGTGATTGACAGCAGCAACGGGACACCGTATCAACATTAACCCTGTAGCTGCTGAGTTGATAGCTATGGACTGGTTATATAAAGTACTTACCTTCCCACATCCCCTATGTTAATGGTAAAATATATGAACAACCTGTGCAGAGCCAAACCTGATCTTAACACAGCTCATGTGTAAGTGTATTCCCAATAGTGTAACCTATTTAAAGGGGAATGTGTTGTAGATGGTGGATGGCGGTAATGACTTGACCCTGCTCTAGCACAGCTCTTGTGTTAATGTTTTCTCAATAGTGTACCTATTTAAAGGGAATGTTGGAGGGTAGGAAGTGGAGGATAATGAAAGTGAACCTGATTCTTACACCAGCTCCTGTGTAATGTATTTCACCAATAGTGGGTACCTATTTAAAGGGAATTTGGAGGTAGGAAGGGATGGATAATGAAGTGTAACTGAAATCTTAGACAGCTCTGTGTATGTATTTATCAATAGTGTACATATTTAAAGTGGATGTATGTGGAGGTAGGAAGTGGAGGATATTAACTAAAACACGGACTTAGCACAGCTCGTGTACATGCATTTCTCAATAGTTGGGTAACTATTTAGGGTAGTGTTGGAGGGTGAAAGAGTGGTAGGACGAAATAAGAGTGGCCGTTGATCTAGCAGGGGGCAACACTGTGTATGTCTTTACAATAGTGGTCCCTATTTACAGGGTTATGTTTGGAGGGTAGGAAGTGAGGATATGAATGTGACCCTGATTCTTCGTCACAGCTCTGTGTAGTGTATTTATCATAGTGTTCACCTATTTAAGGGAAATGTTGGAGGGTAGGAATAGGAGGATAATGAAGTGACGTGATCTTAGCACGAGCTTCTGTGTAGAAGTATTTCCCAATAGTGTACCTATAAAGGGAAGTGTTGGAGCGTAAGTGGAGGATATGCAAGTGAACCTGACTTAGCACAGCTCTGTGGTAATGTACTTTCTCCGTCATGTACCTATTAAAGGGAATTGGAGGTAGTGGATTAGTGAGATATGAAGTGAACAGAATCTTATGACACAGCTCCTGTTGTAAGTTTTCTCCCAATCAGTGTCCTATTTTAAGGGAATGTGGGGGTAGGTAAGTGGGAGATAGAATGTTGAACCTGAATCTTAGCACAGACTCTGTGTCTGTATTTTCTCTAAGTGTACCTATTTAAAAGGGGAATGTTGGAGTGGCCTACGGCAGTGGAGGATCATGAGGAACCTGAATCTTAGCACGCTCTGTGTTAGTCTGTCATCAATAGTGTACCTATTGTAAAGGGGAGGTTTGGAGGGGAGGAAGTGGGCGGATAATGAGTGAACCTGACTCTTAGCACAGCCTGTGTATTTATTTATCAATAGTGTACCTATTTAAAGGGGATTGTTGTGGGTAGAGTGAGGATAATGAAGTGAACCCTGATCTAAGCAACAGCTCTGTGTAATGTATTTCCCAATAGTGTACCTATTTAAAAGGGGAATGTTGGAGCGTAGAATTGGAGGATAATGAAGTGAACCTGTCTTAGCCATCAGCTCTGTGTAATTATTTCCCTCTTAGTGTACCTATTTAAGGGAAATGATTGTTGAGGGTAGGAAGTTGGAGAGATTGAATGTGAACCTGATTCTTAGCACAGCTCTGTGGTAATGTTTTCCCAATATGTACCTATTTAAAGGGGAATTTGGAGGGTATGAATTGGAGGATACATGACGTGAACCTGATCTTAGCAGCAGCTCCTGGTGTATGTATTTCTCCTATATGTACCTATTTAAAGGTGAGTTGGGAGGGTAGGAGTGAAGTATAATGAGTGAACCTATCTTGCACAGCTCTGTGTTAGTATTTATCAATAGTTGTACCTATTTAATAAAAGTGGAATGTTTGAGGGTAGGAAGTGGAGGATAATGAAGTTGAACTAGATCTAGCACAGCTCTGTGTTAATGTATTTCATCATAATGTAACTATTTAAAGGGGAATTGTTTGGTGGGTAGGGTGGAGATAATTAGTGAACTGATCTACACAGCTCTGTGTATGTATTTATCATGAGTGTACCTATTTAGGGGAATTTGTGGTGGGTAGGAAGTGGGAGGATAATGAAGTGAACTGATCTTAGCACAGCCTCTTTGTTATATTATTTATCAATAGTGTACCCATTTAAAGTGGGAATGTTGGTGGGTAGGAAGTGAGAGTATTAAGTGAACCTGATTCTAGCAACGCGTCGTGTATATGTATTTATCACATAGTGTCGCTATTTTAAAAAGGGGAATGTTGTAGGGTAGGAATTGGAGGATAAATGTAGTGACCTGATCCTAGCACAGTCCACTCTGTGGCTAATATATTTCCCTCATAGTGTACCTATTTAAAGGGAATTTTGGAGGGTAGGAAGTGGAGGATAATGAAGTGACCGATCGCACCACACGCTCTGTCAATAGGTTTTCTCAATAGTGTAACCTTATGGGATGTGGGGGGTAGGTATGTTCATTTCTACTAGGATGTGATTTGTGAGCCGGAAGAAGGACATTAGGAAATCCTGGTGGTATAGTATTCGTGGGTAGAATGTATGTATTTAATATATTGAAAGTGTACCAATCGTTGTCAATACCATGTTCGTGAATCTTTTTGCTTCATCCTGCGCCAATTGGGCAATTGGTCTGAGGGTGACGAAAATGTGAAGTGAGGATGTTGGGGGGGGAGTGGTGTTGAAAAGTGACTAAGGATTTGCCAGGCCTTACAACAGATTAGTGAATATCCAGCAACAAAAACATTTTCATGTAGATTTTGGTTTCCGACCTTATTAAAATGTAGTTACCAGTAAAGGAAATTAACTGCAAGTCGAAGCCACAATACCACAGTTCTTGCATAAAAGAAACCCCATGTCATATTGCATTTGATTACAGTAAAATGCTCCATCGTTTGCATGTTCCGTTTTAAATACAAAGGAAAGGGAGGGGGGATTTTATAGAGGCCCTATTCAATAAGAGGTTCCAATTTGCACTCCATCGATATCAAGCTTTTATTTCTGGTCTACAACAGTAGAACATCTGGTGACATTTGATTGAGAGGAATTGGAAATGTTATAAAAATCCAGTGTCACACACAAGATCACAGAAAGTAAAGTTTCTTACGAATACGATCAGGTTGTACTGTTGGACCACCGAGTGCCGCTAACGCTACACATACAGACAACCCTTGTGTGTGAACCATCTACAGTAAGCTTGTACTTTATAATTTAGTGTGTAAGTCTTAAAACCTTCCTGTCATCA
Organism: Hymenochirus boettgeri; assembly: GCA_019447015.1. Taxonomy (NCBI): domain Eukaryota; kingdom Metazoa; phylum Chordata; class Amphibia; order Anura; family Pipidae; genus Hymenochirus; species Hymenochirus boettgeri. The sequence goes on along the minus strand of CM033476.1, from coordinate 22,690,693 downwards.
AGGTTATAAATAAAAATCTTCTATTGTAGATTATTAAGCTTCCGTTCTAAAATCAATCATATTGGCTTTCCTCATATTTGTTATACTGTTTTATTGCACACATTAATCTCCGGTTAACACATCTTAAGACGTTTGGTAAGTCCATTAGGACTTTAATACAAATCTATTTGCGTTTGCATCATGAATTTAAATGGTAATTAGATGTTAAGTAAAATAAAAAAATTCTCTGTTTTTTCGTTCAGTAACAATAGTGTGAATAAATTTGTACGAAAACATGATGGCAGGGACTATCTTGTCCGTCATGTACAGATCTAATGGACAAACTGTAGTGTCTACTCTGCACTAGAGATGGTGGTCACGTTGAGTTGATGAAGGGCAAGTTATGAGGATCACTGGGTGGCACATTGGGATGCATAGAAGTGTTGTATCTCTCTGATACTTCATGAGTGCTACAGTAGGCTTACGTCGTCGGTCTGTGAGGCTCAATAGAGAATGCAAAATATTTGCCTGAGCTGTTTAAATTGCCTCCGAGTCCAATCAGATGTATACCTTTTTAACTGGCTACTACAGTTTAGAAACATTGTGGATTGGACTGCGGCCGGTAGGGTTTTGGGGAACCCACCCAGTTGTAAACAGCCCCATAAAGTCACACAGATCGAAATAATTATCTGGGCCCAGGGAAATTGGCGTTAGTGCCATGGACTCGAGAAAAATGTCAGTTCACCTGAGTGCCCGAGGCGGCCCATAGTTTCGGATACTTCACTGGTGCCTTACTAACCAGATATTTAAAATTAAGATATGTAGTGATTGTCTCCATCAGGCAGAGTAGCTGGCCCCACCCCTCCATGCAGTCAATCCATAGGCCGTTTACTGCTGACATCACCCACCATGAATGGACTGTCTGGTTTCCCTCTGCCTACTTGGCACATGCTCAAACTTTAAAAAGGCTCATTGAGCACAGGTAGATTATTTTTGCCAGAAAGAACTTATCATTAAAGGACTTAGTCACATTGAAATATGGTTCACACAGTACAATATTAGTTTGGGTGTTATAAATCTGCAAAAAATCACGGTACTAAATTTTCCTTCTGATTTAATTGAGATGAAAATGATTGGATATGCTGATAAATTGCAGCCAATCGTGCGGTCTTCAGTCGCCTATTATATCGTGCTGCCCTGAATATTTATGAAGAAATTTTCCATTTTTCTTGATATTTTCGATTTGTGTCCTTTTGTTTTCCGAAAAACCGGGATTTTAGTCCACTATATCCTAATACTTGTCAAAAAAAAATGTCACATGGTCCGAGAATGCTGGTTGTTTGTTACCCTCAGATATGATCTATAGAAAAATACAGACTCTGATGATAACAGCCAATTCCATCGTTAGCAGCCATGAGTTTAATGGTGTTGTAGAATGTGGGGAAATTGAGACTCATATTAGGGTGTTGCTAGGCAATCCTCCACCCGGGTCTTTATCCCTCTCCCATGTCCAATGTTTCAATTAATTCAGGCCAGTGGCCAGCAACCAGGGTAAACTAGTATGTTTCCCACCCCCTGTTCCTCTTCCCTGCCAATAATACACACAAATGGTCCTCATAGAAAGAATTTGTTTTGAGTGAAGAGGGCCCAGCATCTAAACATCCTTAGAGAACGTCCGTACCAAATGTTAATGAACCATTTTAGCCAAACCATTCATTCTCTACTACCAACAAGATAATTGTGCTATTGTCCGGGAGTTGAGGGTTTTTATTGTAAACTTTAATTACAGGGCCCCCAATCTCATTGAGGAACGGCAAACGGATTGTTTTGATTTTCTCTACAGTCCTCAATTGGTGCTACCAACGCGTCGTGGCACATTACAAGCAAAATTCTTTACCCTCCCCTTGAAATCATCCTGGTTACCGGGGGCCTATTTTCACAGGGACATAAAAAATTGGCGAAACCGCTTGTCTTGTCTATAGTAGAGACCTGGCTAGGGAACCAGCTCTGAACCATATGTAGTGGACGCATAGATAGTGTAGTAAATGGGCTTTGTGTAGAAACGTAAATGAAACCTGGAGTCCTCCCGCCAGTGGTTCTGGCAGAAAACAAAATTTAAAAACGCCAATTGAGAGTGATTTTGAAACTTTTGACATTACATCCCTATATATAAAGCAATGTATAGCTAAGTAGGGAGAATCGCACTTTAACGTTGGCAATTTAAAACGGCTGCAAATCGCACATCCACATCGCGGCAGTAAAATTACGTACCACTCATACACATACCATAGAGCTGAAACGGTTTATACTTCTACTATAAACCCTCTGCTGTATTGCCCATTTCTATATGAGCCCAACACCAAAGGTATTTGAAATTGGACAAGTTTATGACCGTGTTTTTTTGAACCTTTTCAACACCGAATTTGTGACTTTTCAACATACCCGAATTAAAGTTCCGCAAAGTCCAAACATTCAGAATTTTCCTGCCAAATCAGAGAATTCGAAAACCAAGTGTTCAGTCACAAGCTAATTGAACTGGCTGACGTAGCTAATTGTGGACTGCTACAAGCTGACCATTGGAAAGGACAACACACTTAATACCGCACTGACTCTGCTCCTCCAGTGTCAATGCTCTCATACCCACATCTGAAACATGACAAATAGTGCTTGGGATGTCCGTGTCCAATACCGGGCCTGACCATAGAAAATAATCCATATATGGCTGTATAATAATCCAAAATAATCCATAAAATGTCTGTAAGAACCTGTGACCAGATTTAGGCATCAGGGCATCACAGTATTAATGAGACTAACCCAACTATCAAATGCAAGGCTCCACAGACTCTAAACTGTCACTTTGAAAAAAACTTGTCCTCTCACCTCAGAATCAGCCTCTTGCCTGTAGAAATCATTATTAGCACATTTCATGAGTACTGCATCGTATGATTTCTGCTGGCTTCTAGTGTTGCCCTCTTTCCTGGTGGTCAGACCCAAAACTCCTTCTGCACATGCTACGCGACTACCTTGTTGTTTTTTTCACCCACTCCCTTATGCTAAGTGCATGTAGTCATTGAACTCAGTCCCCACCTCCGCATGTCTCCCAGCCAATCATCATGAGATAGCAGTGAATAGTGTTTAGCAGATTTGCCTGCTCATACAGAGTGGGGGCAAGGTGTTACCCTTTTCATGGTCATGTATCTTGAGGAAGCACTTGTTAACCCTTTTATTTGTTGGAGCATTTCTGCAAGACTGTGCCTTTTGTATGTGTTTATTATCGTCACTCTTACCATTTATATTAGTGTGGTGGTATTGTGCTTGAAATTACATTTAGGGTAACGGGCCAAACTGCAATGCACCGTGAACCCAAGATTTACATGCGTTTGCGCTTGCGATTTGTCCATTGTCATTAGAAACTCATGTGATTGAACAAAAAAAAGCATTGCTTACCGAAATGTCTGACGCATTGCGTGAATCGCAAGATTTTGGTGCGTGTTTGCTGCGCTTTGCAATACAGATGTAGAATTACAGATCGCCTGAAAAAACTGCTTGTGTGTGCCTGAGACCTAGAATGTAATAGCAGCTGCATTGATTTCAGTTTATCGGTCCATACAGCAGTGTTTATGCAATGGAACTTAGCAATTTCTGAGGCTGTGGCCCCACTTAAGTCAGGGAGGGATTCACTATGTGCTCGCTTCATGGTGTTGTGGCTTCCACAATTGGACCCTAGCAGAGCCATGGCAATACAGACAAAAAAGGGTGATCACAGGGGGCACTCCCATAGCAACACGTCGGAACGCATCGCATGGTAGTGGTGGCTGTCCCATAGATTCTATTAACATGGCCTGCATCTCCCACTAGCAACAATGGGAAATCCAAGACAAACACAACGTGCTAGTGGGAGTAGCCCTAAGTGGTTTTGAGAAGTCTTTAACAGGGAAAGGTGTGCACCCCCAGTAGAATTGAACTGACCACTTTAACAAGGTTTATAAAAATCAAAACAGCTCAGAGCTGCAGTGCAGCTAATTGACGTGAACATGGTCTTAGCACAGCTCTGTGCCATTCCTTTTAAATGGGAAGTTGAGCCTGGAATTATTTTTGAAAGTGTGGTAAGGGCAACTTTGTCTTAAAATAAAACCCAAACAACTATTACTCTACAATGTTGGCAGTGCTAAGTCGCATTGGTATGGAATACAACTGTCGCCTGCATCATGCTTCTAAAGAATACTAACAACCCTTTGTTGTGTACGATATTACAGGCCTATGTCCAAAAGTTCTTATTCTAAATCTGATTTGGTTGGGGCAAATTTTGCACCAGTTTTAAAGTATAACACTTAATACATAGTCCTGTATAACGTGTCTCAGGTGTTTAAAGGAAAAGGTGGAACACCTAGTTTGGAAGAGATGAATTTTCTTTATGTCAGCAAATTTCCCACAGGCACCTTCTGCTGCATTACATTTATATGAACATGTTTGTGCTTCCCCTCTAACATGGCCCCTTTATTGGCATTCCCCCAATAATTCCTATTAATATGTACAGTTTATATAAATAACATGGTGCAAACTGCAAGTAGCATACCCTTCCACATTCCCTTTAAAATACGTAACTATAGAGCATGTGTGGCAGAGCTGCAGTGATATATAATGACTCCGATCTTAGCACAGCTAAAATCAGGTTCCCTTAATTATCCTCCACTTCATACCTCCAACATTCCCTTATAAACTAGCACTATTGATAAATACATTACACAGAGCTGTGCTAAGATCAGGTTACTTCATTATCCTCCCTTCCTACCTCCAACATTCCCCTTTAAATCAGTTACACTATAGGAAATACATTTACCAGACGCTGGTGCATAGATCAGGTCACTCACATTCAATCCTCCACTTCCTACCATCCAAATTCCCCTTTAATAGGTACCTACAGAGAAATACATTCACAGAGCTGTGCTAAGATCAGGTCCTCACTTCATTAACTCCCTCCTAACTTCCAACCATTCCCCTTAGAGCTAGTTACACTATTGAGAATACATTACACAGAGCGTGTGCTAAGATCAGTGGGCACTTCATTATCCTCCACGTGTCCTACCCTCCACATTCCCCTTTAAATAGGGTAAGCCTATGAGCAAAGACGTATACGAAGCTGTGCTAAGATCGACGGTTCACGTCAGGGTACTTCCGGGGTTCCCTACCCTCCACCTTCCCCTTTAAATAGGTACATTCTTGATAATAAAGTTACACAGAGCGTGCTAATATCAGGTTCACTGACCATTACCTCCACTCTCCTAGCCCACCACAAAAAATTACCCTTTAAAAATAGGTACACATAGCAGTAATACCTTACACAGAGCTGTGCTAAGATCAGGTTCCTTCATTAATCTTCTTCACTTCCGTAACCTTCCAACATTCCCTTATCATAGGTACAGCTATTGAGAAATACATTACAAGCAGAGCTGTGCTAATGATCAGTTCACTTCATTCATCCTCACGAAACTTGTCCTACCCTCAACATTCCCCTTTAAATAGTACACATTGAGAAATACTTACAGAGAGCTGTGCTAAATCACGTATCCTTCATTATCTTCGACTTCCTCCTCCCCTTCCTAACCCCTTTAATCAGGACTTATTGATACATAAATTACACAGAGCTGTGCTAATCATGTTCACTACCAGTTCTCCTCCACTTCCTACCCACCACATCTCCTTTAAATGTACAGCTATTGATAATAGCATTAACACAGAGCTGTGAAAAGATAAGGTTCCTACCTCATTATCCTCCCTTCGCTACCCTCCAACATTCCTTTAAGAGTACACTGTGAAGAATCATTAGCACAGCAGCTGTGCTAATATAGGTTGCGACTTCACTATCCTCCCCCTACAGTGTCGTGGCACCAGGTGAGTCCTATAAAATCACTCTTCCTTACAAAGCTTGTTCCATAGATTATTACATAGACTGTTACATAGATTATGAAATAGACTATTACATGTATTATTCCATAGACTGTTACAAAGCTTGTTCCATAGATTGTTACATAGACTGTTACATAGGTTGTTACATAGACTGTTACATAGATTGTTACATAGACGGTTACATAGATTGTTAAATAGACTATTACATATATTGTTTCATAAACTATTGCAAAGCTTGTTCCATAGATTGTTACATAGACTATTACATATATTGTTCCATAGACTGTTACAAAGCTTGTTCCATAGATTATTACATAGACTGTTACATAGATTGTTAAATAGACTATTACATATATTGTTCCATAGACTGTTACAAAGCTGTTCCATAGATTGTTACATATACTGTTACAATAGACGTTATCATAGAGTGTTACATAGACTGTAACATAGATTGTTACATAGACCTGTTACTATGTTGTTTACATAGATTGTTACATAGACTGTTTTAGATTAGGTTGTTACATAGACTGTTACTAGTTGTTACATAGACGTACATAGACTGTTTACATAGGTTGTTACATAGACCTGTTACCATAGACTGTTTTTGTACATAGATTGTTAACATAGTACGTTACTACGATTTTTACATTTTTACATTGAGCTTGAGTAGAAGCATGGTGTTTGTTCATTGCATAATGTATCCATCTCCCTGTGATTGACAGCACAACGGGACCGTATCAAATTAACCCTGTAGCTGCCTGAGTTGATACTAGACTGGTTATATAAAGTACTTACCTTCACATCCCTATGTGTAATGGTACAACATATCAGAACAACCTTGTGCAGAGCCAAACCTGATCTTAACACAGCTCATGTGTAAGTGTATTCCCAATAGTGTTACCTATTTAAAGGGGAATGGTTGATGTAGGGATGGCCTGGAGTAATGAGTTGACCCTGATCTAGCACAGCTCTTGTTTAATTAAGTTTCTCATAGTGTACCTATTTTAAAGGGAATGTTGAGGTCAGGAAAGTGGAGGATAATGAAGTGAACCTGTATCTTACGTCACCAGCTCCTGTGTAATTATTTCGACCATAGTGGGTACCTATTTAAAGGGGAATGTTGGAGGGTAGGAAGGGAGGATAATGAAGTGAACTGAATCTTAGGCACAGCTCTGTTTAATGTATTTATCAATAGTGTACATATTTAAAGTGAATGGGAGGGTTAGGAAGTTGGAGGATAATTAACTAAAACCTGGATCTTAGCACAGTCGTGTAATGCATGTTCTCAATAGTTGGGAACCTATTGTAGGGATAGTGTTGGGGGTGAAAGAGGTAGGATGGACGATAAGAGTGCCGGTGAGTCTTAGCAGGGGCAACACTTTGTGTATGTCTTTATCAATAGTGGTCCCTATTTTACAGGGTTATGTTTGGAGGTAGGAATGAGGATATAATGTGACCCTGATCTTGTCGCACAGCTCTGTGTAGTGTATTATCATGTGTCCTAATTTAAAGGAAATGTTGGAGGGTAGGAAGAGGAGGATAATGAAGTGAACGTGATCTTAGCAACGAGCTTCTGTGTAGTAATGTTCCCAATAGTGTCCCTATTAAGGGAAAGTTGGGAGCGTAGAGTGGAGGAGGTAATGGCAAGTGAACCTGATCTTAGCACAGCTCTGTGTAATGTATTTCTGTATTCCTTTAAGAATGTCATGTATAATAATGAACTGATCTATGAACCTCTGGTAATATCCCTTATATAAAGGGAATGTGGAGGTAGGAAGTGGAGGATATGAAGTGAACACGAATCTTAGCACATGCCTGTGTGTAGTCTTTCTCCATAGTGTACCTATTTAAAAGGGAATGTTGGAGGGTAGGAAGTGGAGAAATGATAGGAACCTGATCTTAGCACGCTCTGTGTATGTATTATCTTAAGTGGTACCTATTTAAAGGGGATGGTTAGGAGTGGCTAGGCATTAGTAGGATCAATGAAGTGAACCTGACCTTAGCACAGCTCTGTGTTTTCTTCATCAATAGTGTACCTATTAAAAGGATATGTTTGGAGGGAGGAGTGGCAGGATATGAAGTGAACTGATCTTAGCACAGCTCTGTGTAATGTATTTCACATAGTGTACCTATTTAAAGGGGATATGTTGGAGGTAGGAATGAGGATAATGAAGTGAACCCTGATCTAGCACAGCTCTGTGTAATAATTCCCACATAAGTGTACCTATTTAAGGGAAATGTTGGAGGTAGAAGTTGGAGGTATACTGAATGAACCTGATTCTTAGCCACAGCTCTGTGTAATGTTTTCCCGTTAGTGTACCTATTTAAAGGGAATTTTTGGAGGGTAGTGAATGGATGGATGAAGTGAGTAACACTGATCTTAGCAGCAGCTCTGTGGTATGTATTTTCAATATTGTACCTATTAAGTATGGAGGTAAGGGGGAAATGAGTCTGCATTTGAAGGGTTTAGTAATCATAGTTGAGCATTAATTAAACTTAGGTAGAAGTGAGATGATACTATTAGCACAGCTCTGTGTTAATGTATTTCATCCTAAGAGTGTAACTATTTAAAGGGGAATTGTTGGATGGTAGGAGTGAGTATAATGAAGTGAACCTATCTTAGCACAGCTCTGTGTAATGTATTTATCAATAGTGTACCTATTTAAGAGGGAATGTTTGGGGGTAGGAAGTGAGGATAATGATGTGAACCTGATCTTAGCACAGCCTCTGTTGTTATGTTATTTATCAATAGTGTACCTATTTAAAGGGGATATGTTGGTGGGTAGGCAGTGAGATAATTAAGTGAACTGATCTACACACCGCGTCTTTGTATTATTTATCAGCAGTAGTGTACCTATTTAAAAGGGGAATGTGGTAGGGTGGATTGGAGGATAAATGATAGTGAACTGATCCTAGCACAGCTCTTGTTGCTATGTATTTCCTCATAGTGTCCCCTATTTAAATGGGAATGTTTGGAGGGTAGGAAGTGGAGGATAATGAAGTGAACCTATCTTCACCACAGCTCTGTCAATGTTTTATTCTCATAGTGTCAAACCTATAATGGGATTTGGGGTAGGGTATTTCACTAGGAGGATTAAGTGAGCAAGAAGACCTATCCTAGCAATCCACTCTGTGGTATAGATAGTGGTATTCGAAGTGTACCTGTAATTTAAATGATATTGAGAGAGTGAGAACCAATGAACGTGTATACCCGATCTGCTACTGCATTCCGCTGCTGTGCCAATGGTTCTCAATGTGGTCTTGAATGGGGAGAATGGGTGAGTAATGTGGGATCTTTATGTGGTGTAGAGAAATAGAAATCCGGATGTATCGTAGGTTGATAAATATGTCATCGGGAATCATGTGGTCAATCTTTTTGTATCTGCAACATTGCTGGGAGATCTGTTGGATTGGGGGAAGGGTGAAATGCTAGGATGCCAGGACACAGCTAGTTGAATATCCAGCAACAAAACATTTTCATGTAGATTTTGGTTCCGTAACCTTAGTAAGAATGTAGTTACCAGTAAAGTGAAATTAACTGCAAGTCGAAGCCACAATACCACATTCTTGCATAAAAGAAACCCCATGTCATATTGTCATTTGATTACAGTAAAAATGCTCCATCGTTTGCATGTTCCGTTTTAAATACAAAGGAGAAGGGGGGGAAGATTTTATTGAGGAGCCTATTCATAAGAGGTGTTCAATTTGCACTACCATCGGATTCAGCTTTTATTTCTGGTCTACAACAGTAGAACATCTGGTGACATTTGATTGGAAGGAATTGGAAATGTTGATTATAAAATCCAGTGTACACACAAGGGTCATAGAAAGTAAAGTTTCTTACAATACGATCGAGGTTGTGATTTGGACCACCGGTGCCGCTACGCACACATACAGATCACCCTTGTGTGTGAACCATCTACAGTAAGCCGTGTACTTCTAAATTTAGGTGTGAAGTCTTAAAACCTTCCTTTCAGTCAAGTTATAATAAGTAAATCTTCTAGTGATCATTATATAAGGCTCCTTCTATAAATCAATCATATTGGCTTTCCTCAATTTGTTATCTGTTTGATTGCACACATTATCCCGATTAACACATCTTAAGCACGTTTGGTAAGTTCATTAGACGACATTAATACAATCTTTATGCGTTTTGCAGCATGAAGTTAAATGGTAATTAGATGTTAAGTAAAAAAAAAAATTCTCTTTTTTTTTCTTCATAAGAAAATAGGTGTGAATAATTTTCAGAAAACATATGGCGGAGATACTATCTTTCCGTCAATTACAGATCTAATGGTACAAATGTTGCTCTCTGGCGACTGATAGATTGGTCACCATTGATTGATGATGACAAAGTTATGAGGATCACTGTGGCACATTGGAATCGAGCATGAAGTATGGTATCTCTTGCTGATGCTATTCAGATTACTCGTGTGGCTTTGACCGGTTCTTACTGGTCGAGTTGCAGTGAGAGAATGCAAAAATTTTGCCTGAGCTGTGTTAAATTGCCGGTCCATCCAATCAGATGATAACCTTTTTAGACTGGTCTACTACAGTTAGAAAACATGTGGATTGGCTGCGGCCGGTAGTTTGTACCCACCCAGTTTTAAAGCCCCTAAAGTCCACCAGATCGAATAATTATTTCTGGGCCCAGGGGAAATGTGCTGGGATTTATGGACCCGACAAAATGTCAGTTACCTGGAGTGCCCGAGGCCGCAGTAAGTTTCGATACTTCTGGGTGCCTTACTAACCAGATTTTACTACAGATTAAGACTTACTGTGGATTGTCTCCATCATGGCAGAGTAACTGGCCCCACCGCCCTCCGGCAGTCAATCAGGCCCGTTTACTGCTGACATCACCACCATGAAGTGACTGTCTGGTTTCCCCTCTGCCCTACTTGGCACATGCTCAACTTATAAAAAGCTCATTGAGCACAGGTAGATATTTTTGCCAGAAAGAACTTATCAATTAAAGGATTAGTTCACTTGAAATATGGTGTCACACAGTACAGATATTAGTTTGGGTGTTATAAATCTGCAAAAAATCCACGTACTAAATTTTCCTTCGATTTATTGAGATGAAAATGATTGGAATATGCTGATAATTGCAGCCAATCGTGCGGTCTTCAGTCGCACTATATAATACTTGCTGCCCATGAATATTTCTGTGAAGAAATTTCCTTTTTTCTTGATATTGTCGATTTGTGTCCTTTTGTTTTCCCGAAAAACCGGGATTTTATCACTATTCCTAATACTTGTCAAAAAAAATCACATGGTCCGAGAATGCTGGTTGTTTGTTTACGCCTCAGATACTGATCATATAGAAAACATACAGGACTCTGATGATAACAGCCAGATCCATCGTTAGCAGCCATGAGTTATTAATGGGTGTAGAATGTGGGGAAATGAGACTCATATTAGTGTTGCTAGGCAATCTTCCACCCTGGTCTTTATCCTCTCCCTGTCCAATGTTCATTAATTCAGGCCGTGCCAGCACTAACAGCGTGTATAACTAGATTGTTTCCCACCCCCTTGCCTCTTCCGCTGCCAATATAACACACAATGGGGTTCCTCATAGAAAGAATTTGTTTTGAGTGAAGGGCCCAGCATCTAAACATCCTTAGAGAACGTCCCGTACCAAATGTTAATGAACCATTATTAGCCCAAACCATTCATTCTCTACTACCAACCAAATAATATGGCTAATTTCGGGAGTTGAGTGGTTTTATTGTAATTTAATTACAGCCGGCCCCAATCTCATTGAGGAAACGGCCAAACGGATTGTTTTGATTGTTCTTACAAGTCTCAATGGTGCTACCAACGCGTCGTGGCACATTAAAGCAAAATATTCTTTACCCTCCCCTTGAAATCTCCCTGGGTTACCGGGGGCCAACATTTTCACCAGGAGACATAAAAAATGGCGAGACCGCTTGTTTGTCTATAGGTAGGTACTGGCTAGGGAACCAGCTCTTGAATATATGTAGTGGACCATAGATTAGTGTAGTACAATGGGCTTGTGTAGAATAAATGAAACCTGGAGTCTCTCCCGCCAGTGGTTCTGGCAGAAACAAAATTTAAAAACGCCAACTTGAGAGGATTTTTGAAACTTTTGACATTACATCCCTATATATAAAGCAATGTAATAGTCTAAGTAGGGAGAATCGCACTTTAACCTTTGGCAATTTTAAACGGCTGCTAAATCGCACATCCACATCCGGCAGTAAAATTACGACCAACTCATACCATACCATAGAGCTGAAACGGTTTATACTTCTACTATAAACCATCTGTATTCCCATTCTATATACGAGCCCACACCAAATATTTGAAATTTGACAAGTTTATTGACCTGTGTTTTTTTGACCTTTTCAACACCGAATTTGTGACTTTCAACCAACCCGAAATTAAAGTTCCGCAAAGTCCAAAACATTCAGAATTTCCGTGCCAAATCAGAGAATTTCGAAAACCAAGCGTTCATCACAAGCTAATTGACTGGCTGACGAGCTAATTGTGGACTGCTACAAGCTGACCATTGGAAAAGGACAACACAACATTAATACCACGCACTTGACTCTTGCCTCCAGTGGTCAAGCTCTCAATACCCAATCTGAAACAATGACAAATAGTGCTGGGAATGTCCGTGTCCAGTCCGGGCCTGACCCATAGAAAATAATCCATATATGGCTGTAGAATAATCCAAATAATCCATAAATAGTCTGTAAGAGTACCTGGTGACCAGATTTTAGGCATTGCGGGCATCACAGTATTAAAGAGACTAACCCAATACAAAGTGCAAGCTCCACAGACTCTCAAACTGTCACTTTGAAAAAAAATTGTCCTCTCACCTCAATTCAGCCTCTTTGTAGAAATCATTTATTAGACACTTTCATGAGTACTGCAATCGTATGATGTCCTGCTGGCTTCTAGTGTTGCCCTCTTCTGGTGGTCCAGGACCCGCAAAACTCCTTTCTGCACATGCGTAGAGCTACCCTGTTGTTTTTTTCCCACCCCTTATCTACAGTGCATGTAGTCAAGTTGAACTCACTGTCCCCACCTCATGTCTCCAAGCCAATCATAAGATAGCAGTGAATATTGTTAGCAGATTTGCCTGCTCAACAGAGTGGGGTGGCAAGGTGTTAACCCTTTTCATATGTTTAGGAACAACTTGTTAACCCTTTTATTTGTTGGAGCATTTCTGCAAAGACTGTGCCTTTTTGTATGTGTTTATTATCTGGCACTCTTACCATTTATATTTAGTGTGGGTGGTATTGTGCTGAAAATGTACATTTAGGGTAACGGCCAAACTGCAATGCACCGTGAATCCCACAGATTACATGCGTTTGCGCTTGCGATTTGTCCATTGTCCATTATGAAACTCATGTGATTGAACACAAAAAAAGCATCGTTACCGAAATGGCTGACGCATGTCTTGAAATCCAAGATTTTGGTGGTTTTGCTGCTAGTTTCAATACAGGAGTGGAGAAATCAATCGGCCTGAAAAAACTGCTTGTGTGGCCTAACCTAGAAGTGTAATGCAGCTGCATGATTTCAGTTTATCCGTGAACAGCATGTGTTTAACTGCAATGTGAACTTAGCAAGTTTCTGAGCTGTGGCCCCACTTAAGTTGCAGGGAGGGATTCACTATGTGCTTCGCTTCATGGTGTTGGGCTTCCAAATTGGACCCTAGCAGAGCGTCATGGCAAATACAGACAAAAAAGAGGTGATCACATACGGAGGCACTCCCAATAGCACACTCGGAACGCATCTCATGTAGTGGTGCTGTCCCATAGGACTATTCAGTCCTGCTCTCCCACTAGCACAATGGGAAATCCGACAAACCACAAACGTGCTATGGAGTAGCCCTAAGTGTGAGAGTCTTAACAGGGAAAGGTGTCACCCAAGTAGAATGTGAACTGAACCACTTTACAAGGTTTCTGAAAAATCTAAAAACAGCTCAGAGCTGCAGTGCAGCATAATGACGTGAACATGGTCTTAGCACAGCTCTGTGCAATTCATTTTAAATGGGAATGTTGGAGCCCTGGATATTTTTGGAAAGTAGTTGAAGGCAATCTTTTGTCTTAAAAAAACCCAACAACATATTACAATCTAACATGTTGGCAGTGCTAGTACCATTGGTAGTGGAATACAACTGTTCGCCTGCATCAATGCTTCTAAAGAAATACTAACAACCCTTGTGTTGTGTAGATATTACATGCCTATGTCATAAAAGTTCTTATGCTAAAACTCTGATTTTGGGGCAAATTTTGCACCAGTTTTTTAAATGATACACTTTAATACATAGTCCTGTATAAGTGTTGCCAGGTGTTTAAACGGAAAAGGTGGGAACCCTAGTTTGGAAGAGATGATTTTCTTTATGTCAAATTTCCCACAGGCACCTTTCTGCTGCATTACATTTATCGAACATGTTTGGCGTTACCCCTCTAACAGTGCCCCTTTACATTGGCATTCCCCCCAATAATTCCTATTAATATGTACATTTATATAAATAACATGGTGCAAAGCTGCAAGTAGCATACCCTTCCCATTCCCCTTTAAAAATACGTAAACTATAGAGCATGTGGCAGAGCGCGTGATACTATAATGACCCTGATCTTAGCACAGCTAAAATCAGGTTCCTTAATTATCCTCCACTTCAGACCTCCAACATCCCCTTATAATAGACACTATTGATAAATACAATTACCAGAGCTGTGCTAATATCATGTTACTTCATTATCCTCCCTTCTACCTCCAACATTCCCCTTTAATACGTTACACTATAGGGAATACATTACCAGCAGCGGTGCTAAGATCAGGTCACTACATTATCCTCCACTTCCTAACCATCCAAATTCCCCTTTAAATAGGTACACTACTACGAGAAATACATTCACAGAGCTGTGCTAAGATCAGTGTCCACTTCATTAGTCTCCACTTCCTAACTTCCAAGCTTCCCCTTTAAGGACTGTGTACACTATTGAGAAATACCTTACACAGAGCGGTGTGCTAAGATCAGGTGCACTTCATTATCCTCCGCACGTGTCCTACCCTCACATTCCCCTTTAAATAGGGTAAACTAGGGGGTGTGAGAAAGACATGTACAAGCTGTGCTAAATCGACGTTCATCATGTAGTCTTCCGGTTCCCTACCCTCCACCTTCCCCTTTAAATAGGTCATTCTTGATAATAAATTCACAGAGCTGTGCTAAATCATGTTCACGACCGTTACCTCCACTCCCTACCCACCACCAAAAATTACCCTTTAAATAGGTACACTATACGAGAATACCTTACACAGAGCTGTGCTAAGATCAGGTTCCTTCATTATCTTCTTCCACTTCCTACACTTCCAACATTCCATCCTTATAGGTACAGCTATTGAGAATACATTACACCGCAGCTGTGCTAAGATCAGGTCACTTCATTATCCTCCGAAGCTGTCCTACCCTCAAACATTCCCCTTTAAATAGGTACACTATTGAGAAATACTTACAGAGAGCTGTGCTAAACTCACGTTCACGTTCAGTATCTTTCACTTCCTCCCCTCCCATTCCTCCCCTTTAATACGGACTATTGTAATAAATTACACAGAGCTGTGCTAATCAGTGTTCACTACCATTTCCTCCAACTTCCTACCCACCCATACTCCTTTAAATGTACAGACTATTGATAAATAGCATTCACACGAGCTGTGAAAAGATAAGGTTCACTACTCATTATCCTCCCTTCCTACCTCCAACATTCCTTTAAGGAGTACACTGCTGAGAATCATTGCACAGACGCTGTGCTAAGTATAGGTTTCGACTTCACTATCCTCCCCCTACAGTTCGTGGCACCATGGTGGTGCCTATAAAATCACTCTTCTACCCTCCTTCTTTAGCGAATCGTTATGGCGATCATCATTTCTGATCACTATCATAAATCTTGAAAATTACGATGCCAATGTAAATCTTACCAGCCACCCATAGACATATCATTATGGTAGTTTTGCAGTATGGTATCTACTGCCACGGTCGTACAGTAACCGTGGTATCGCAGTTTTTGATATGGCCCTCCAACCCTTACCAATCATTGCAGGTGAGCATACAAGACACAGGTCTGTAACTGTGAATGTGTCAGGTTTATTGTAAAACATCAGTGCTACATTTCTCTGACCCACTTGTCCTTCTTCCAAGTGGGTTAGTCTTAAACCTGTAGCACGCATGTTTTGGCAATAAACTGCAATTTCCATCTACAGACCTGTGTCTTTGGTAGTTTACCTGCAATTTATTATTTATATAGGGGATTTGGTGAGTGAAAGCCTAGGTGAGGCCTTATTTCATTACCGGACACACTAATACCCATACCCAATACATCACCTACAACACTGCTACTAGGAAAGGGTTAATCAGCTGCACCACCAATTTGAACATTGATGATGTAATATATTCCTACTCATAGGGGTTAAGTGGTGGAGTGAATCACACAGGTGCTGCAAAATGTAATCAAGGCAAAAGTAACTGGCATGCAGGGAAATGTCAGCTTCAGTTGGGAAACAACGAACCAGAACTGAGCTCATAGAGGTAAGAAACAGACCCCTGAGTAAGAATCTTCACGCTGAGACGGAAGTTGAGTACAGTACTTACTTTCTAACCTTAACTTTATTTATTTGGTTTCTTTCTCCTTTAAAACAAACTCCAATAAAATGCCACATTGTGGCCGAATTAACTCATACGCTGGGCAATTGATGGGTTAAGTCGCTCTACCAGTTCTTTACCAGTTAGCGTTACCCTCCACTTCCTACCCACCAACATTACCCTTTAAATAGGTACACTATTGATAAATACATTACACAGAGCTGTGAAAAGATAAGGTTCACTTCATTATCCTCCACTTCCTACCCTCCAACATTCCCTTTAATAAGGTACACTGATGAGAAATGCATTGCACAGAGCTGTGCTAAGATCAGGTTCACTTCACTATCCTCCCCCTACAGTTCTGCACCATGTGGTTCCTATAAAATCACTCTTCCTACCCTCCTTCTTTAGCGATCGTTATGGCGATCATCAATTTCTGATCACTATCATAAATCTTGAAAATGTACGATAGCCAATGTAAATCTACCACCACCCATAGAATATCATTATGGTAGTTTGCAGTATGGTATACTACTGCCACGGTCGTACAGTAACCCGTGGTATCGCAAGTTTTTGAATATGGCCCTCCAACACTTAAACAATACATTGCAGGTGAAGCATACAAAGACACAGGTCTGTAACTGTGAATAGTGCAGGTTTATTGTAAAACATCAGTGCTACATGTCTCTGACCCACTTGTCCTTCTTCAAGTGCTTTAGTCTGAAACATGTAGCACGCATGTTTTGCAATAAACTTGCAATATTCACAGCTACAGACCTGTGTCTTTGTATGTTTTACCTGCAATTTATTATTTATATATGGGATTTGGTGGAGTGAAAGCCGTAGGTGAGGCATTATTTCATTACCGGACACACTAGATACCCAGACCCATATACATCACACTACAACACTGCTACTAGGAAAGGGTTAATCAGCTGCACCACCAATTTGAACATTGATGATGTAATATATTCCTACATCATAGGGGTTAAGTGGTGGGAGTGGAAATCACACAGGTGCTGAAAATGTAATCAAGGCAAAAGTACTGGCAGGCAAGGGAAATGTCAGCTTCAGATTGGGAAACAAACAGAACCAGAAATGAGCTCATAGAGGTAAAGAAAAGACCCCTGAGTAGAATCTTCCACGCTGAGACGGAAGTTGAGGTACAGTAAGTACTTTCTAACTTAAACTTTGATTATTTGGGTTTAGTTCTCCTTTAAAACAAACTCCATAAAATGCCACATTGGGGCCGATTTACTCAGACGCGCTGGGCAAATTGATGGAGTTAAAGTCGCTCTAACCAGTTCTTTACCAGTTAGCGTTACTTTAATAGTTGGGGTTAAAATCCCGCTGTGAGTAAATCCCTTTTCGCAAACACAATATTGAATCGCGATCAAGACATTTACCCAGCGATAGCGGCTCTGGGTAATTGAGCCTGAGAATGTTTTACCAAAACCTTTACTTCATAGCGCCCATTTTATTTCCAGAAAAGGTCAATGTTCTGGTTACAAGCTCCATAAGGTGTTCACAAATTACAATGACAGAACAATAAGAAGATCTGGTTTTATAAAGACAAACACAATTTGCCTCAAATTCATGTTAATTCCAATTAGAAAGTTTGAATTTGTTGCAAACTTTGTTTGTTTTTATTGAATCCTATTTCACCCCCCAAAAATCGCAATCTTACTGGGCCATACAATAAACTATCTGGGGCATTGTTCACCAATAGAACATGTCAGAGGACATGTGGACATCCCTTAAGACTGGAAGAAAAAAGGTTTAGACTTTGGAATGGGTTTTTCACTGTGAGAACGGTAAAGCTATGGAACTGCCTTCCAGTGGACGTTGTTATGGCAGGTTCATTGGTCAGTTTAATAAAAAGCTGGATGAGTTTCTCCACACAAGGAATGTTACAAGTTACTGGTATTGATACATAAAGTAGAGTTGGGAAAGGGTTTGTCACTGTGAGAACGGTAAAGCTATGGAACTGTCTTCCAGTGGACGTTGTTATGGCAGGTTCATTGGTCAGTTTAATAAAAAGCTGGATGAGTTTCTACAAACAAGGAATGTTACAAGTTACTGGGATTGATACATAAAGTAGAGTTGGGAAAGGGTTTGTCACTGTGAGAACGGTAAAGCTATGGAACTGTCTTCCAGTGAACGTTGTTATGGCAGGTTCATTGGTCAGTTTAAATAAAAAGCTGGATGAGTTTCTCCACACAAGGAATGTTACAAGTTACTGGTATTGATACATAAAGTAGAGATTTCCGATTGCCAGGAAGGAATCACCCCCTTTGTACTGTTTTATTGCCTTTCTCAAATGATTCAGGAAATGTGGGTATTGCTGAGTAGGTTGGACTAGATGGACTTATGTCTTTATTCAATCTCAAATACTAATCTTACTGTGCATTGTGATAGGGCTCTTTACATTGCAAAGAAACTATAGCATGGATACACGTCTTCTGACGTTCCTACATATAACTCAACCCACTTCCTCAGTCCAAATAAATGGGTCAATGCTGCCCAAATGGGAAGGTATGGTATAGATTGTGTGGTATGGAGTAGAAAACCTACCTTAGTAGAGTTTAGTGAGGGCCATCTAAAATATCTAGATATCTGACCACAATGGTCACCTCTTCCAGATTTTGTAATCATGAAATCACTCTTGTATGTCGTACATTTGGACATTGATAGTACTTCAGAATATCGGTTTGAGGGGGGAAAAAAGATTTACGCTCTTGTAGTTTCATCAATCTAACAGAAAATTACTCCAGAGTCAGTTGGATGGTTTTCCAAGCGACTAGGAAGCTGTTTACTAGGGACTAGAGATGGGCTAGATCTCGAACCTGAGTTCGACCCGAACTTTAATAGTTTGGTTAAACTCAGACTCTTTAGAACTTCCCGAAAGTTCGTAGTTCGGGTTTTTTGAACTCGCAAACATATTTTCGATAATTATTGAAAATGTGATAACTCTCGAATGTACCGTTTTTGTGCTAACACTCGAATGCGTTGTTTTGCTGATATAACTTGAATCTAGCATTTAGCCGATAACCCTCAAATGTAGCGGTTCGTTCGGTAACTCGGTAACCCTCGAATATAGTGGTTCAGCAATAACCCTCAAATGTTCGGTAACCCTTGAATGTATCATTCAGTAACCCTCAAATATATCAGTTTGTTCAGTAACCCTCGAATTGGCTGTAACCCTCGAATGTAGCATGCGGAAACCCAACAATTGCCTGATCACAGGGGGAAGTTGTGTTTATACAAGTTTTGGTTATATGTACGTGTTCCCCAGACCGTTTCCCAAGTGCCACAACCATTTATAGTAAGTTACCATTGTTATCTTCACTGTAATTAATTAGAACTTTTTCTCCCATTGACTTTAATGGGTTCATTTCTGAACTATAGAACTTTTCCTTCAGGACGTTCAGCTATCTCTATTAGGGACATACGGTAGTTTTGTTCTGAACCCGATGTCAGGCGGGAACTTGTTTTTTTTTTAGTCAAATATGTATTTAAGGAATTAACGTTCAGACTGTAAACTACTGATTAAAACCAAAAAATAACTTTCTATGTAATTCCAGGGATAATAAAGTCAAGCCAATTACCTCGTCCACTCCGGTAAACTATTGGTTCAGACATGAGAGAAAGAGAGAGAGGAGCTGTCCAATCAGCTACTGCAGGGCTTATTGTTGTATTAAAGTATTTTACATATGTACAAGGCTTATCTTGTGTTAAATTGGACCTAGCTATTTAAATTGACAGTTTTTGCGTCATAAGACAAAAAAAAATTAAATAGCTTGAACTTCTTCCAATAAAATTGGGTATTTACCACCATAAACATAGAAATATCTTTCTCATCCACTTGGTAGAAGGAACATGCCTCTGCTCACTGTCTTTGCAGTGCTTTAAAGACACATATGGTCCAAGAAGTTGCCACCTTGGCCCTCTGTGATGTTGATAGGTCCTGACAGGATTGAGCTAAAAATGGCGGAGCTAACTACAACATTGTGTGTCTTGGGTTAGGTGTTTGATTGGGTTCAGTCTATGAAAAAACTGTCCAAGCAATATGGCCAATAACCAGAAGATGAACATCAAATCAAATACATATTTCCACCCTGGTGTTTGTAATAAAGGAAGTCAAATTGCTGCAACCCGAGCCTCGTTCTCTTGTTGCAAATGGATCTACATTTATCTTCCCTCTGTGGTGTAAACACACTTCAGAGTTGATGTTTTTTGCGTTGTTTGTGCTGTCTACACGGCGTATCACCTTCTCTTCTCACAACACTGGGCAGGCGGCCAAAACATAATGAGATTCTGCGTTTCTCTCGCTCGTAGGATGACGAGAAGAAAAAGCCAAGACAAGAGAGTACGGAGCAGCTAGAAGACAGAAAGGGGCCTAACATTTTTCGATTATGTTTATTATTATTATTATCAATTATTTATAACACGTTGACATGTTCTACGGCGGTTTACATTTAGGGATTAATAATTTCACGGGGAATGTACAAGATGCTGTGTGGACAGATATAAATGATGGTAGCAGAATCAGCAAGCATTTGACAAGAAACATATAAATAAAAGGGGTGGTTAATGGCAGATTCGATAGGGCCAGAGTGTTAATATTATTATGGAAGAATATTTACTGTTTTTATTATCTAGATGTAAAAATATAAATAGTGGGACTCTTGGTAGAACAGCAATTGGAGGATTTTTAGGTTGGACACTTCTGGTTGGGCCACAATCTGTATGTATCACTCAACTTTCCGTCTGTCTGGACAGGCACATCTGTGGTTTCTCATTCTGTATGTACCACTCAACTTTCCGTCTGTCTGGACAGGTACATCTGTGGTTTCTCATTCTGTATGTACCACTCACCTTTCCCTCTGTCTGGACAGGTACAATCGTGGTTCTCCTTCTGTATGTACCATCAACTTTGTCTGTGGACAGGTACATCTGTGGTTTCTCATTCTGTATGTACCACTCAACTTTCCGTCTGTTGGACAGGTACATCTGGTGTTCTCATTCTGTATGTACCACTCACCTTTCCCTCTGTCTGGACAGGTACATTGTGGTTTCTCATTTGTATGTACCACTCAACTTTCCGTCTGTCTGGACAGGTACATCTGTGGTTTCTCATTCTGTATGTACCACTCACCTTTCCCTCTGTCTGGACAGGTACATCTGTGGTTTCTCATTCTGTATGTACCACTCAACTTCCCTCTGTCTGGACAGGTACATCTGTGGTTCTCATTCGTATGTACCAATCAACTTTCCCTCTGTCTGACAGGTACATCTGTGGTTTCTTATTCTGTATGTACCACTCACCTCCTCGTCTGGACAGGTACATCTGTGGTTTCTCATTCTGTATGTACACTCAACTTTCCCTCTGTTTGGACAGGTACATCTGTGGTTTCTTATCTGTATGTACCACTCACCTTTCCTCTGTCTGGACAGGTACATCTGTGGTTTCTCATCTGTATGTACCACTCAACTTTCCCTCTGTCTGGACAGGTACATCTGTGGTTTCTCATTCTGTATGTACCACTCAACTTTCCCTCTGTCTGGACAGGACATCTGTGGTTTTCATTCTGTATGTACCACCACCTTTCCCTCTGTCTGGACAGGTAATCTGTGGTTTCTCATTCTGTATGTACCATCAACTTTTCCTCTGTGGACAGGTACATCTGTGGTTCTCATTCGTATGTACCACTCCACCTTTCCCTCTGTTTGGACAGGTACATCTGTGGTTTTTCCTTCTGTATGTACCACTCAACTTTCCTCTGTGGACAGGTACATCTGTGGTTTCTCATTCTGTATGTATACACTCACCTTTCCTCTGTTTGGACAGGTACACTGTGGTTTTTATCTGTATACCACTCACCTTTCCCTCTGTCTGGACAGGTTAATCTGTGGTTTCTCATTCTGTAGTACCACTCCAACTTTCCCTCGTCTGGACAGGTACATCTGGTGGTTCTCATTGTAGTAATAAATCACCTTTCCCTCTGTCTGGACAGGTACACTCTGTGGTTTCTCATTCTGTATGTCCACTCACCTTTCCCTCTGTTTGACAGGTACATCTGGTGGTTTCCTCATTCTGTATGTATCACTCACTTTCCCTCTGTTTGGACAGGTACATCTGTGGTTTCTCATTCTGTATGACCACTCACCTTTCCCTCTGTCTGACAGGTACATCTGGGGTTCTCCTTTTGTATGTACCACTCACCTTCCCTCTGTTGGACAGGTACATCTGTGGTTTCTCCTTTGTATGTACCACTCACCTTTCCTCTGTCTGGACAGGTACACTGTGGTTTCTCCTTTGTATGTACCTCACCTTCCCTCTGTCTGGACAGGTAATCTGTGGTTTCTCATTCTGTAGTACCACTCACCTTTCCTCTGTCTGGACAGGTAAACTGTGGTTTCTCCTTCTGTATGTACCACTCACCTTTCCCTCTGTTTGGACAGGTATCTGTGGTTTCTTTCTGTAGTACCACTCACCTTCCCTCTGTCTGGACAGGTACATCTGTGGTTTCTTTCTGTATGTACCACCACCTCCCTCTGTTGGACAGGTACATCTGTGTCCTCCTTTGTGAGTTACCACTCACCTTTCCCTCTGTCTGGACAGGTACATCTGTGGTTTCTCTTCTGTATGTACCACTCACCTTTCTCTCTGTTTGGAACGGTACATCTGTGGTTTTTATTCTGTATGTACCACTCACCTTTCCCTCTGTTTGACAGGTACATCTGTGGTTTCTCCTTCTGTATGTACACTCACCCTTCCCTCTGTCTGGACAGGTCATCTCTGGTTTCTCCTTCTGTATGTACCACTCACCTTTCCCTCTGTCTGACAGGTACATCTGTGGTTTCTCATTCTGTATGTACCACTCACCTTTCCCTCTGTTGACAGGTACAAACTGTGGTTTCTATTCTGTATGTACCACTCACCTCTTTGTCTGGACAGGTACATCTGTGGTTTCTCCTTTGTATGTACCACTCACCTTTCCCTCTGTTTGGACAGGTACATCTGTGGTTTCTCCTCTGTATGTACCACTCACCTTCCTTTTGGACAGGTACATCTGTGGTTTCCATTCTGTATGTACCACTCACCTTTCCTCTGTTTGAACAGGTACATCTGTGGTTTCTTCTTCTGTATGTACCCACTCACCTTTGCCTCTGTCTGGACAGGTACATCTGTGGTTTCCATTCTGTATGTACCACTACCTTTCCCTCTGTCTGGACAGGTACAATCTGTGGTTTCCATTCTGTATGTACCACTCACCTTTCCTTGTTTGGACAGGTACATCTGTGGTTTCTCATCTGTAGTACCACTCATCTTTCCTCTGTTGAACAGGTACATCTGTGGTTTCTCTTCTGTATGTACCAATCACCTTTCCCTCTGTCTGAACAGGTACATCTTGTGGTTTCTCATTCTGTATGTACCACTCACCCTTCCCTCTGTCTGGACAGGTACATCTGGGGTTTCTCATTCTGTATGTACCACTCACCTTTCCTCTGTCTGGACAGGTACATCTGTGGTTCTCATTTCGTATGTACCACTCACCTTTCCCTCTGTCTGGACAGGCACATCTTGGTTTCTTCTGCAGTACCTTTACCCTTTCTGCTGGACAGGCACATCGTGGTTTCTCTTGTACCACCTCTACCTTTCCCTCTGTCTGAACAGGCACATCTGTGGTTTCTCATTCTGTATGTACCACTCACCTTTCCTCTGTCTGGACAGGCACATCTGTGGTTTCTCCTTCGTAGTTACCACTCACCTTTCCTCTGTCTGAACAGGCACATCTGTGGTTTCTCATTCTGTATGTACCACTCACCTTTCCCTCTGTCTGAACAGGGCACATCTGTGGTTTCTCATTCTGTATGTACCACTCACCTTTCCCTCGTCTGGACAGGACATCTGTGGTTTCTCATCTGTATGTACCACTCACCTTTCCCTCTGTCTGAACAGGCACATCTGTGGTTTCCATTTCTGTATGTACCACTCACTTTCCTCTGTTGGAAGGACATCTGTGGTTTCTCATTCTGTATGTACCTACTCACTTTCCCTCTGTCTGACAGGCACATCTGTGGTTCTCATTCTGTAAGTACCACTCACCTTTCCCCTGTTGGACAGGTACATCTGTGGTTTCTCATTCGTATGTACCACTCACCTTTCCTCTGTCTGGACAGGTACATCTGTGGGTTCTCTTCTGTATGTACATTTTTCTTTTGGCCTATTTGGTTCAATTCCCTCACTTTACCTCTCTTCAGGTACTCTGTTTCTCACGTCTGTACGTCACGTCTCCTTATGTCCAACAGTGTCCTTCCCCCTCGCCTTTGGTCTAGTCGATACATGGTTCTGTTCTCGCGATGTCACACCCGGCACAGTTTTCGTCCATGTGTACCACTCGCCTTTCCCTCTGTCTGAACAGGTACATCTTGTGGTTCTCATTCTGATGTGACCCCTCGCTTCCCTCTGTCTGAACAGGTACATCTGTGGTTTTCATTCTGTATGTACCACTCGCCTTTCCCTCTGTCTGAACAGGTACATCTGTGGTTTCTCATTCTGGATGTACCACTCGCCTTTCCCTTTGTGCTGGACAGGTACATTGTGGTTCTCCATTCTGTATGTACCACTCACTTTTCCCTCTGTCTGGACAGTACATCTGTGGTTCTCATTCTGTATGTACCACTCACCTTTCCCTCTGTCTGGACAGGTACATCTGTGGTTTCTCATTCTGTATGTACCACTCACCTTGCACTCTGTCTGACAGGTACATCTGTGGTTCTTATTCTGATTGACCACTCACCTTGCACTCTGAACGGTTATCTGTGGTTTATCATTTTGTATGTAACACTCACCTTTGTCTGGTACCATATTA
Source organism: Hymenochirus boettgeri (assembly GCA_019447015.1). NCBI lineage: Eukaryota > Metazoa > Chordata > Amphibia > Anura > Pipidae > Hymenochirus > Hymenochirus boettgeri. Next base: position 22,665,313 of record CM033476.1, on the reverse strand, counting down.
ACCTGTTCTGTACCAGTCCCATTTTCTCTGACTAGCCAAGGAACATCTGGATGCCTTCTCTATGGCTTAAGTTTTGGGAGGACATTGCTAAATCGACCACTGAGTGGGTTGTAATAAATAGAACAAATCTGCTTTATATAACAATAGTGACGGTTACAGCAGCAGGTAACCTGGATATTTCATTAATACAACTAGGGACACAAACAGATGTTTTTTAAATGATCTCGTGACTCTCAGAGACAAATTGGAAGTAGGTGGAGGAGGCAATGCTTGAGATATATTATCACCATCGCCCATTAAACACATGAGAAAACTCATTTTATGGAGATGGATTTCGCCTGTAAGGAGACGCTGTGTTCTCCATTGAGTTCCATTCATTTTATGGTAATGGCCTAGCTAATTTCCTTGTTCACACTATATGTCTAATTAGTAATTGCATTATCCACATAAGCACAGTAAATATAGCCAGGTAGGGGGACTCGGTGATTATAAGAACACTGGGGGGTAAATCTACAAAGGCTTTTACCATCAGAGAGGCCTAAAGGGGCCCGTACATATGAGATCTAGTTGTGAATTAAATGCCATGAATTTGGGAGTGCTGGAAAATATGCACGGCAAAGATCTGCGTGCTATAGGAAGCAGGAACGTTTGCCACGCACAAATTGATTTTATTGCCTCCCTCTACGGTAGAAAACGGGGTCAATGGCGATTAATGAAATTTTCACCCAGACAAAAATCTTCATGTGCATGTTCGTAGTTTGTCAGTATCGAGGGTGATTGTTATCAGCCCAACACGTTAATGATATAAGGCAAACTGTTGATTTAATATCAATATCGGAAAAGTACATGGGGCATCTTAGCATAAGTCCAGGTAAGCCTGGCCTACTCTCAGCCAATAGTATGAGGTGCAGTGGTGACTTCATACAAAGATGGGATCAATGAAGGAAACGGTACCGGTACGGTATTTCGGTTAATGGACTTATTGCCTTCACCACCGTATACACCCAGTATACCCTCTAAGGTGTACGGTCATGATAGGATACAATGTACCTCTAGGTGTACGCTCATGATACGGATACAATGTACCCTCTAAGGGTACGCTCATGATACGGATACCAATGTACCATCTATGGTGTACGCTCATGATACGGATACAATGTACCCTCTAAGGTGTACACTCATGATACGGATACAATGTACCCTCTAAGGTGTATTCTCATGATACGGATACAATGTACCATCTATGGTGTATGCTCATGATACGGATACAATGTACCATCTATGGTGTATGCTCATGATATTGGTTACATAGCCACTGTTACATAGGTTGTTTTTTTACATAGACTGTTACTAGATTGTTCCGATGCCGGTTACTCAGATTGTTAAATGACGATTACCCTATCTTGTTTTCCTAAACTATTGCAAAAAGCTTGTTCCCTAGATTGTTACCTAGACTGTACATATATTGTTCCGAGACGTTACAAGCTTTGTTTCCATATATTCTTACATAACTGTTACATAGATTGTTAATAGACGTTACATATATTGTTCCATAGACGGTACAAGCTTTGTTCCAAGAATGTTTACATATACTGTTCTATACTGTACTAGAGTGTACATAGACTGTAACATAGATTTTTTCTAGACTGTTCTAGGTTGTTACATAGATTTGTTTTACATAGACTGTTATATAGGGTTGTTAGCATAGACTGTTACATAGATTATTTACATAACTACCGAGACTGTTTACATAGGTTGTTAATAGCTGGTACATGACTGTTCCATAGATGTACATAGACTTTTCCATAGATTGTTACAATTGTTAATTGAGGCTGTGCGTAAGCAGTGTTTTTGTTCTCTTCAAAATGTACCAGTCGGTGCCTTGGCCCTGTGATTGACAAGCAGCACCGGGAACCGTATCAACATAACCCTGTACTGGCCTGAGTTGATGCTTGACTAGGGTTTTAAAGTACTTTACCTTCCCACATCCACTATTTCATTGGTAAAATATAAACACCTTGGTGCGATCCAAACCTGATCTTAACACAGCTCTGTGTTAATGTCTTTCCCAATATGTACCTAATTTAAAGGGGAATGTGGAGGGTGAGAAGTGGAGGGTAAATGAAGTGGCCCTGATCTTAGCAAGCTTCTGTGTAATGTTTTCTCAATAGTGTACCTATTTAAAGGGTATGTTTGAGGGTATGAGGGAGGATATGAATGAACCTGATCTTAGCACAGCTCTGTGTACTGTATTTCCCACATATGTACTATTTTAAAGGGGATGGTTGGCGGGTAGAAGTGGAGGGATAATGAAAGTGTACAAAAAACCTGGATCTTATCACAGCTCTGTGATAATGTATTTATCATAGTGTACATATTTAAAGGTGAATGTTGGAGGTAGAATTGGAGGATAATGAACTAAACCTGATCTATCACAGCTCTGTGTCATGCCTTTCTCATAGTGTTACCTATTACGGGTAGATGTTGGCGGGTAGAAAGAGGATGGAATAATAAAAGTGAACCTTGGAATCTTAGCACAACACTGTGTAATGTATTATCAATAGTGTCCCCCCTTTAAAGGGTTATGTTGGAGGGTAGTAATGGAGGATAATGATGTGACCCTGATCTTAGCCAGCTCTGTGTATGTAGTTACAATATAGTGTAACCTATTAAAGGGAATGTTGAGGGTAGGAAGGGAGGAGATAATAAGTGAACGTGATCTTTAGCACGCTTCTGTGTAATGGTTTCCGCAATAGTGTACCTCTTTTAGGGAATGTGGAGCGGAGGAAGTGAGATAAATGAAGTGAACCTTATCTTAGCACAGCTCTGTGTAATGTATTTCTCCGTAGTGTACCTCATTTAAGGGAAATTTTGGGAGGGTAGGAAGTGGAGGATATGAAGGTGAACCTGCTCTTAGCACAGCTCTGTGTAATGTATTCCCAATAGTGTCCTATTTAAAGGGGACTGTTGGAGGGTAGGAAGTGGAGGATAATGAGTGAACCTGATCTTGACACAGCCTCTGTGTACTGTATTTCTCATAGTGTACCTATTTAAAGGGGAATGTTGGAGGGTAAGGAGTGAGGATAATGAAAGTGAACCTGATCTCGGCACGCTCTGTGTTATGTATTTATCAATTAGTGTACCTATTAGGAATGGTTGAGAGGTAGAAGTGGGAGGATAATGAAGTGAACCTGATCTTAAGCACAGCTCTGTGGATGTAGTTATCAAGGAGTGTAACCTATTTAAGGGGGGATTGTTTGTGGGTAGGAAGTGGAAGGAATATGAAGGAACCATGAATCTTAGCCACTCTGTTGTATGTCTTTTCCCCAATAGTGTACCATTTCAAGGGGATGTTGGAGCGTAGGAAGTGGAGATAATGAAGTGAACTGATTTAAGCACAGCTCTGTGTCATGTATTTTCTCGTAGTGTACCTATTTAAAGGGAAATGTTGAGTGTAGGAAGTGGAGGATAATGAAGTGAAACCGGATCTTAGCACACTCTGGTGTAATGTATTTCCCATAGTGTACCTCTTTAAAGGGGAGTTTGAGGGTGGAAGTGGAGGATAATAAGTGAACCTGATCTTAGCACAGTCTGTGTAATGTAATTTCTCTATAGTGTACCTATTTACAGGGAAATGGTTGGAGGGTAGGAAGTGGGAGGATATGAAGTTAACCTGATCTTAGCACAGCTCTGTGTTTTGTAATTTATCAATAGTGTACCATTTAAAGGGGAATTGTTTGAGGGAGGAAGTGGAAGGATATGAATTGAACCTGCTCTTAGCACAGCTCTGGTGTAATGATTATCATAGTGTACCTATTTCAAGGGATTGTTGGGTGGGTAGGAAAGTGGCGGATCATGAAGCAACCTGATCTTAGCACAGCTCTGTTAATTTAATTTATCAATAGTGTACCTATTTAAAGGGGAAGTTGGTGGTAGGAAGTGGAGGATAATGAAGTGAACCTATCTTAGCCAGCTTCTGTGTTATGTTATTTATCAATGTGTACACCTATTTAAAGGGGAAATGTTGGTTGGGAGGAAGTGGAGGATATAAGTGAACCTGATCTTAGCACCTCTCTGTGTAATGTATTTACATCGTGGTACTATTTAAAGGGGAATGTTGTAGGTAGGAACTTGGAGATATGAAAGTGACACCTGATCCAGCACGCTCTGTGTATTTATTTCTCAATAGTTACCTCTTTCAAGGAAATGTTGGAGGGTAGGAAGTGGAGGACATGAAGTGAACCGGAATCTCACCACAGCGCTGTGCAAATGGTTTCTCACTAGTGTACCTATTCACTGGTGGATGTTGGGGGTTATGGGGGGGGAGGTCTGTTCATTCTACTAGGATGGAGGGTTTTAGAGCAGAAGAAGGAAACATTAGGAAATCCTTGTGGTATAGTATTACGTGGGTAGCAATGTAATGTATTAATATCTTGAATGTGACCCAATCGTTGGCATACCAGTTCGGTGATCTTTTGCTTCATCTGGCAAATGGGCAATTGTCTGAGGGTGAAGAAAATAGTGAAGGTTGGGGATGTTGGTGTTGAAAAGTGACTAAGGATTTGCCAGGCCTTCCAAACAGATGGGAATATCAGCAACAAAACATTCTTAGTAGATTTTGGGTTCCTACCGTATTAAATGTAGTTAACCAGGAAAGGAAATTAACTGCAAGTCGAAGCCACAATACACACGTTCTTGCAATAAAAGAAACACCGTGTACATATTTGATGTGATACAGTAAAAAATGCTCCATCTTGCATGTTCCTTTTTTAATAATTTAGCGCCTTATTAATAAAGGGTGTCAAATTTTGCAAGCATCCACGGATATCAGCTTTATTCTGGTCTACAACAGTCAGAACATCTGGTGACATTTGATATGGAGGAATGGAAATGTTATAAAAATCCCAGTGTACACACACAGAAGTAAAGTTTTCTCCATACGATCAGGTGTATTTGGACCAACACGTGCCGCATACTCACACATACAGATCACCCTTGTGTGTGAACCAATCTACAGTAATGCAGTACTTTATAAATTTAATGTAATCTTAAAAACCTTCCTGTCAATCAAGGTATAAATAATAAATCTCTATAGAATTATTAAGCCTTCCGTTCTATAAATAAATCATATTGGCTTTCCTCATATTTGTTATATGTTTATTGCACACATTAATCTCCTTAACACCATCTAAGACTTTGGTAAGTCCATTAGAGACATTAATTACAAAAATCTAATTGGCGTTTTGCTACATGAAGTTAAATGGTAATTAGATGTTAAAGTAAAAAAAAAAAATTCTTGTTTTTTTTTCTTCATAAAATAGTGTGATAGAATTTTAGAAAACATAGGGCAGGAGACTATCTGTCCGTCATTTACAGATCTAATGGACAATGCTCTCTGCACTAAGCATTTGGTCAACCCAAAATTGGGGTATAATGTGAAACACGAGTTAAGAATTCCACTGCACAATTGGAATGATCCATAGAAGTTTATCTCTTCTGATCGAACTAGGAGATATATACGTAGGAGATACACCAGGCTAGTCAATAAGAGATGCAAAAATTTGCCTGAGCTGTTAAATTGCCTCATCCAATCAGATGATACCTTTTTACTGGTCTACTACAGTTAGAAAACATTTGATTGGCTGCTGCGTATTTGGAACCACTCCTATTTAAAAAGCCCCATAAAAGTCACAGATCGAAATAATTTCTGGGCCCAGGGAAATTGCTTTAGTTAAAGGACACAGACAAAATGTCAGTTACCTGTCCCCCAGCTGATATATTTCATACTTTACTTGCCTTACTAACCAGATATTTAATAATTAATAATATTTAATTATTGTCTCCATTCAGGCAGAGTAAGCTGGCCCCACCCTCCATGCAGTCAATCAAGGCCGTTTACTGCTGACATCCAACCAATGATTGACTGCTGTTTCACCTGCTGCCTACTTTGCACATGCTCAAACATAAAAAGCTCATTGAGCACAGGTAGATATTTTTGCCAGAAAAGAACTTATCTTAAAGGATTAGTTCACTTGAATATGGTTCACCACAGTCAAATATTTAGTTTGGGTTATAAAATCTGCAAAAAAAATCCACGTGACTAATTTTCCTTCTGATTTATTGAGATGAAAATGATTGGATATGCTGATAAATTTCAGCCAATCGTGCGGTCTTCAGTCGCCTATGATATTGGCTGCCCTGAATATTTATTGAATGAAATTTTCCATTTTTCTTGATTTTCGATTTTCCATTGTTTTCCGAAAACCGGGATTTATCACTATTCCTAATACTTGTCAAAAAAAAATTCACATGGTCCGAGAATGCTGGTTGTTGTGTTTACCTCAGATAATGATATATAGAAAAATACAGGAATCTGATGGATAACAGGACCATATATCCATCGTTAGACAGCCATGAGTTATAATGGGGTGTTAGAATGTGGGAATGGAGACTCATATTAGTGTTGCTGGCAAATCTCACCCTGGTTCTTATCCTCTCCCATTGTCAGTTTCATTAATTCAGCAGTGCCACTAACAACGGGTAAATAATGGTTTCCCCACCCCCTTCCTCTTCCTCTGCCAATACACAATGTCCTCATAGAAAAGGAATTTGTTTTGAGTGAAGAGGCGCAGCATCTAAACCTCTTAGAGAACGTCCCGATACCAATGTTAATGAACCATTATTAGCCAAACTTCATTCTCTACCACCAAGAAATATGTGCTAATTGTCGGGATAGTTGAGGGTTTTATTGTAATTAATTACAGGGCCCCCAATCTCATTGAGGAAAAGGCAAACGGATTGTTTTGATTTTTCTACAAGTCCTCAAATTGGTGCATACCAACGTCGATCGTGGCACATTAAGCAAATATTCTTTACCCTCCCCTTGAACATCCTGGTTACCGGGGCATCATTTTCACAGGAGACTGATAAAAAGTGGCGACCCGCTTGTCTGTCTAAGGTAGTACTGGTAAGGGAAACCAACTCTGAACCATATGTATGGACCATAGATAATGAGTACAATGGGCTTGTGTGAAAGATAAATGAACCTGGAGTCTCGCCAGTGGTTCTGCAGAAACAAAATTTAAACCCAATTGAAGGATTTTTTGAACTTTTGACATTACAAGCCCTATATATAAAGGCAATGTATAGCTAAGTAGGGAGATCGCACTTAACCGTTGGCATTTAACGGCTGCAATCGCACATCCACAATCGCGGCAGTAAAATTACGACCACTCATACAATACCATAGAGCTGACGGTTATACTTCTACTATAACCTGCTGTATTGCACATTTCTATATAGAGCCCAACACCAAATATTGAAATTGGACAATTTATTGACCTGTGTTTTTTACCTTTTCAACACCGAATTTGTGACTTTTCAACACCGAAATTAAAGTTCCGCAAAGTCCAAACATTCAGAAGTTCTGCCAAATCGAGAATATCGAAACCAAGTTCATCACAACTAATTGTCTGGCTGAACGAGCTAATTGGTGGACTGGCTAGCAAGCTGACCATTGGAAAGGACACACAACAGTAATACACAGCACTGACTCCTCCCCAGTGTTCAGCTCTCATACCACATCTGAAACAATGACAAATAGTGGCTGGATGTCCGTGTCCATAGCCTGGGGCCTGACCCTAGAAAAAATCCATATATGCTGTAATAATCCAAAATAATCCATAAATGTCTGTAAGAGACTGGTGCCCAGAGTTTAAGGCATGCAGGGCATCACAGTATTAAAGGAGACTAACCCAAAATACAAAGCAGCTCACAGACTCTAAACTGTCACTTTGAAAAAACATTTTCCTCTCCACCTCAGAATTCAGCCTCTTAGTGTAGAAATCATTTATAAACATTTCTGAGTACTGGCAATCTATGAGTCACTGCTGGCTTCTAGTGTTGCCCTCTTCCTGGTGGTCCAGGACCCAAAACTCCTTCTGCACATGCTAACTAGCTACCTTGTGTTTTTTTCCCACTCCCCTATGCTAAGTTGCATGTAGCAGTTGAACTCAGAGTCCCCACCTGCCGTGTCTCCCAGCCAATCATCAGAGATAGCAGTGAATATTATTAGCAGATTTTCCTGGCTCATACAGTGGGGGAAGGTGTAACCCTTTTCATATGTATTTAGGAGCAACTTGTTAACCCTTTATTTTGGGAGCATTTCTGCAAGACTGTGCCTTTGTATGTGTTTATTTCTGCACTCTCCCATTTATTTAGTGTGTGTATTGCTGAAATGTACATTTAGGGTACGGCCAAACTGCAATGCACCTGAATCACACATGATTTACATGCGTTTGCGCTTGCGATTTGTCCATTGTCATTATGAAAACGCATGTGATTGAACAAAAAAAAGCATGCGTTACCAAATTGCTGACGCATGCGTGAATCGCAAGATTTTGGTGCGTTGCTGCGATTTCAATACAATTGGAAAATTACAATCGCCTGAAAAACGTGCTTGTGTGCCTAGACCTTAGAAGTGTAATGCAAGCTGCATTGATTTCAGTTTAGCCATACAGCATGTGTTTAATGCAATGGAACTTAGCAATTTCCTGAGGCTGTGGCCCCACTTAAGTGCAAGGGAGGATGCACTTGTGCTCGCTTCATGGGTGTTGCGCTTTCCACAATTGACCTCGCAAGCGCATGCAAATACAGACAAAAAAAATGGTGATCACATGCACTCCAATAGCACACGCAACGCATCGCATGTAGTTGTGCCTGTCCCATAGGCTATTACATGCCTGCACTCCCACTAGCACATGGGATCACAAACCACACGTGCTAGTGGAGTAGCCCTAAGTGTTTGAGTCTTAAAGGGAAAGTTGGCAACACCCCAGTAGAAATTGAACTGACCCTTTACAAGGTTATAAAAATCAAAACAGCTCAGAGCTGCAGTGCCAGCATATTGACGTGAACATGGTCTTAGCACAGCTCTGTGCAATTCATTTTAAAGGGGAATGTTGGAGCCTGGAATTAGTTTTGAAAGTAGTGTAAAGGCCACCTTTGTCTTTAAAACCCAAACACATATTAAATATACATGTTGCAGTGCTAAGTACCATTGTATTGAATACAAACTGTATCAGCCTGCATCATGCTTCTAAAGAAAATACTAACAACCTTTTGTTGTGTAGATATTATCAGGCCTATGTCATAAAAGTTCTTATGCTAAAATCTGATTGGTTGGGGCAAAATTTGCACCATTTTTAAAGATAAGAACTTTTAATACATAGTCCTGTATACGTGTTCAGGTTTTAAAGGAAAAGGTGGGAACCCTAGTTGGAAGAGTGATTTTCTTTATGCAAAATTTCCCACAGGCAGCCTTTCTGCTGCATTAATTTTATAGAACATGTTTGCGTTCCCTCTAACAGTGCCCCTTTAATGGGGCATTCTCCCCAATAATTCCTATTAATATGTACATTTATATAAAACATGTGCAAAGCTGCAAGTAGCATACCCTCCAACATTCCCCTTTAATACGTAAACTTATAGAGCATGGTGCAGAGCTGCAGGTGGATAATATAATGACCCTGATCTTAGCACAGCTAAAATCAGGTTCACTTAATTATCCTCCACTTCATACCCTCCAACATTCCCCTTTAAATAGGTACACTATTGATAAATACATTACACAGAGCTGTGCTAAGATCAGGTTCACTTCATTATCCTCCCTCACTTCCTACCCTCCAACATTCCCCTTTAAATGTTCCACTTAGAGATACATTACACAGAGTGTGCTAAGATCAGGTTCACTACATTATCCTCCACTTCCTACCATCCAAACATTCCCCTTTAAATAGGTACACTATAGAGAAATACATTACACAGAGCTGTGCTAAGATCAGGTTCACTCATTATCTTCCACTTCCTAACTCCAACATTCCCCTTTAAAATAGGTCACTATTGAGAAATACATTACACAGAGCTTGCTAAGATCAGGTTCACTTCATTATCCTCCATTCCTACCCTCCAACATCCCCTTTAAATAGGTACACTATTGAGAAATACATTACAGGGACTGTGCTAAGATCACTCATCATTCATTATATTCCACTTCCTACCCTCCACATTCCCCTTTAAAATAGGTACATTATTGATAATAAATTACACAGAGCGTGCTAGATCAGGTTCACTACATTATCCTCCACTTCTACCCACCAACATTACCCTTTAAATAGGTACACTATAGAGAAATACATTACCAGGCCTGTGCTAAGATCAGGTTCCCTTCATTATCTTCCACTTCCTAACTTCCAACATTCCCCTTAAATAGGTACACTATTGAGAAATACATTACAACAGACTGTGCTAGATCAGGTTCACTTCATTTTCCTCCACTTCCTACCCTCCAACATTCCCCTTTAAATAGGTACACTATTGAGAAATACTAACAGAGAGCTGTGCTAAGATCACGTATCTTCATTATCTTCCACTTCCTACCCTCCAACATCCACCTTTAAATAGGTAACATTATTGTAAATAAATTACACAGAGCTGTGCCTAAGATCAGGTTCACTACATTATCCTCCCTTCCTACCCACCACATTACCCTTTAAATGGTCACCTATTGATAAATACTTACACAGAGCTGTGAAAAGATAAGGTTCACTTCATTATCCTCCACTTCCTACCTCCAACATTCCCTTTAATAAGGTACACTGATGAGAAATGCATTGCACAGAGCTGTGCTAAGATCATGTTCACTTCACTATCCTCCCCCTACAGTTCTGCACCATGTGGTTTCATAAAATCACATCTTCCTACCCCCTTCTTTAGCGATCGTTATGGCGATCATCAATTTCTGATCACTATCATAAATCTTGAAATGTACGATAGCCAATGTAATCTAACCACCACCCATAGAATATCATTATGGTAGTTTGCAGTATGGTATATACTACTGCCACGGTCGTACAGTAACCCGTGGTATCGCAAGTTTTGATATGGCCTCCACACTTAAACAATACTTGCAGGTGAAGCATACAAAACACAGGTCTGTAACTTTGAATAGTGCAGGTTTATTGTAAAACATCAGTGCTACATGTCTCTGACCCCACTTGCCTTCTTCAAGTGCTTTAGTCTGAAACATGTAGCACGCATGTTTTGCAATAAATTGCAATATCACGCTACAGACCTGTGTCTTTGTATGTTTTACCTGCATTTATTATTTATATATGGGATTTGGTGGAGTGAAAGCCGTATGTGAGGCATTATTTCATTACCGGACACACTAGATACCCAGACCCATATACATCACACTACAACACTGCTACTAGGAAAGGGTTAATCAGCTGCCACCACCAATTTAACTTGATGATGTAATATATTCTAAATCATAGGGGTTAAGTGGTGGGAGTGGAAATCACACAGGTGCTGAAAATGTAATCAAGGCCAAGTACTGCCGAGCAGGAAATGTCAGCTTCAGATGGGAAACAAACAGAACCAGAAATGAGCTCATAGAAGGTAAAGAAAAACCCCTGAGTAAATCTTCCACGCTGAGACGGAATTGAGGTACAGTAGTACTTTCTAACTTAAACTTGATTATTTGGGGGTTTAGTTTCTCCTTTAAAACAAACTCCAAAAAATGCCACATTGGGCCGATTTCCTCAGACGCGCTGGGCAAAATGGATGGAGTTAAGTCCCGCTCTAACCAGTTCTTATACCAGTTCGCGTTATTTAATAGTTGGGGGGTTAAAATCCCGCTGTGAGTAAATCCCTTTTCGCAACACAATATTGAATCGCGATCAAGACATTTACCCACGATAGCGGCTCTGGGTATTGAGCCTGAGAATGTTTTACCAAAACCTTTACTTCATAGCGCCCATTTTATTTCCAGAAAAGGTCATTTCTGGTTACAGCTCCATAAGGTGTTCACAAATTACAATGAACAGAACATAAGAAGATCTGGTTTTATAAAGACAACACAATTTGCCTCAATTCATGTTAATCCCATTAGAAAGTTTGATTTGTTGCAAACTTTGTTTGTTTTATTGAATCCTATTTCACCCCCCAAAAATCGCAATCTTACTACTGGGCCCATACATAACTATCTGGGGCATTGTTCACCAATAGAACATGTCAGAGGACATGTGGGACACTCCTTAAGACTGGAGAAAAAAGGTTTAGACTTTGGAAGGTGGGTTTTTTCACTGTAGAACGGTAAACTATGGAACTGCCTTCCAGTGGACGTTTATGGCAGGTTCATTGGTCAGTTTAATAAAGCTGGATGAGTTTCTCCACACAAGGAATGTTCAAGTTACTGTATTGATACATAAGTATGTTGGGAAGGTTTGTCACTGTGAGAAACGGTTAAAGCTATGGAACTGTCTTCCAGTGGACGTTGTTTAGGCAGTTCATTGGTCAGTTTAATAAAAAGCTGGATAGTTTCTACACACAAGGAATGTTACAAGTTACTGGTATTGATACATAAGTAGAGTTGGGAAAGGTTTTTGTCACTGTGAGAACGGTAAAGCTATGGAACTGTCTTCCAGTGGACTTGTTATGCGGTTCATTGGTCAGTTTAATAAAAAGCTGGATGAGTTTCTACAAACAAGGAATGTTACAAGTTACTGGGATTGATACATAAAGTAGAGTGGGAAAGGGTTTGTCACTGTGAGAACGGTAAGCCTATGGAACTGTCTTCCAGTGAACGTTGTTATGGCAGTTCATTGGTCAGTTTATAAAAAGCTGGATGAGTTTTTCCACACAAGGAATGTTACAAGTTACTGGTATGATACAATAAGTAGTATTTCCGATTGCCAGGAAGGAATCACCCCCTTTGTACTGTTTTATTGCCTTTCTCAAATGATTCAGGAAATGTGGGTATTGCTGAGTAGGTTGGACTAGATGGCCTTATGTCTTTATATCAATCTCAAATACTAATCTTACTGTGCATTGTGATAGGGCTCTTTACATTGCAAAGAAACTATATGCATGGATACACGTCTTCTGACGTTCCTAATATAACTCAACCCACTTCCTCAGTCCAAATAAATGGGTCATGCTGCCCAATGGGGAAGTATGGTATAGATTTGTGTGGTATGGAGTAGAAAACCTACCTTAGTAGAGTTTAGTGAGGGCCATCTAAAATATCTAGAATATCTGACCACATGGTCACTCTTCCAGATTTTGTAATCATGAAATCACTCTTGTATGTCGTCATTTTGGACATTGATAGTACTTCGAGAATATCGGTTTGAGGGGAAAAAGATTTCCGCTCTTGTAGTTTCATCATCTAACAGAAAATTCTCCAGAGTCAGTTGGATGGTTTTCCAACGACTAGAAGCTGTTTACTAGGACAGAGATGGGCTAGATCTCGAACCTGAGTTCGACCCGAACTTTAATAGTTTGGTTAACTCAGACTCTTTAGAACTTCCCGAAAGTTTCGTATTTCGGGTTTTTGAACTCGCAAACATATTTTCGATAATTATTTGAAAATGTGATAACCTCGAATGTAACCGTTTTTGTCTAACACTCGAATGCGTTGTTTGCTGAAAACTTGAATCTAGCATTTAGCCGATAACCCTCAAATGTAGCGGTTCGTTCGGTACTCGGTAACCCTCGAATATAGTGGTTCACAATAACCCTCAAATGTTCGTAACCCTTGAATGTATCATTCAGTACCCTCAAATATATCAGTTTGTTCAGTAACCTCGAATTGGCTGTAACCCTCGAATGTAGCATGCGGAAACCCAACAATTGCCTGATCACAGGGGGAGTTGGTGTTTATACAAGTTTTGGTTATATGTACGTGTTCCCCAGACCGTTTCCCAAGTGCCACAACCATTTTATAGTATAACCATTGTTATCTTCACTGTAATTAATTAGAACTTTTTCTCTCCCATTGACTTTATGGGTTCATTTCTGAACTATAGAACTTTTCCTTCAGGACGTTCAGCTATCTCTATTAGGGACATACGGTAGTTTTGTTCTGAACCCGATGTCAGCGGGAACTTGTTTTTTTTTTTAGTCAAATATGTATTTAAGGATTAACGTTCAGACTGTAAACTACTGATTAAAACCAAAAATAACTTTCTATTTAATTCCAGGGATAATAAAGAAAGTCAAGCCAATTACCTCGTCCACTCCGGTAAACTATTGGTTCAGACATGAGAGAAAGAGAGAGAGGAGCTGTCCAATCAGCTACTGCAGGGCTTATTGTTGTATTAAAGTATTTTACATATGTACAAGGCTTATCTTGTGTTAAATTGGACCTAGCTATTTAAATTGACAGTTTTTTGCGTCAAAGACAAAAAAAAATTAAATAGCTTGAACTTCTTCCATAAAATTGGGTATTTACCACCATAACATAGAAATATCTTTCTCATTCCACTTGGTAGAAGGAACATGCCTCTGCTCACTGTCTTTGCAGTGCTTTAAAGACACATATGTGTCCAAGAAGTTGCCACCTTGGCCCTCTGTGATGTTGATATGTCCTGACAGGATTGAGCTAAAAATGGCGGAGCTAACTACAACTTTGTGTGTCTTGGTTAGTGTTTGATTGGGTTCAGTCTATGAAAAAACTGTCCAAGCAATATGGCCAATAACCAGAAGATGAAACTCAAATCAAATACATATTTCCACCCTGGTGTTTTGTAATAAGGAGGTCAAATTGCTGCACACCGACCCCTCGTTCCTTGTTGCAAATGGATCTACATTATCTTCCCTCTGTGGTGTAACACACACTTCAGAGTTGATGTTTTTTGCGTTGTTTGTGCGTCTACACGGCGTATCACCTTCTCTTCTCACAACACTGGGCAGCGGCCAAAACATAATGAGATTCTGCGTTTCCTCTCGCTCGTAGGATGACGAGAAGAAAAAGCCAAGACAAGAGAGTACGGAGCAGCTAGAAGACAGAAAGGGGCCTAACATTTTTCGATTATGTTTATTATTATTATTATCAATTATTTATAACACGTTGACATTTTCTACGGCGGTTTTACATTTGGGATTAATAATTCACGGGGAATGTACAAGATGCTGTGTGGACAGATATAAATGATGGTAGCAGAATCAGCAAGCATTTGACAAGAAACATATAAATAAAGGGGTGGTAATGGCAGATTCGATAGGGCCAGAGGTTTTATATATTATGGAGAATATTTACTGTTTTTATTATCTAGATGTAAAAATATAAATAGTGGGACTCTTGGTAAACAGCAATTGGAGGATTTTTAGGTTGGACACTTCTGGTTGGGCCACAATCTGTATGTATCCTCAACTTTCCGTCTGTCTGGACAGCACTCTGTTGGTTTCTCATTCTGTATGTACCACTCAACTTTCGTCTGTCTGGACAGGTACATCTGTGGTTTCTCCATTCTGTATGTACCACTCACCTTTCCCTCTGTCTGGACAGGTACATCTGGTTCTCATTCTGTATGTACCACTCAACTTTCCGTCTGTCTGGACAGGTACATCTGTGGTTTCTCATTCTGTATGTACCACTCAACTTTCCGTCTGTCTGGACAGGTACATCTGTGGTTTCTCATTCTGTATGTACCACTCACCTTTCCCTCTGTCTGGACAGGTACATCTGTGGTTTCTCCTTCTGTATGTACCACTCACCTTTCCGTCTGTTGGACGGTACTCTGTGGTTTCTCATTCTGTATTAACCACTCAACTTTCCGTCTGTCTGGACAGGTACATCTGTGGTTTCTCATTCTGTATGTACCACTCACCTTTCCCTCTGTCTGGACAGGTACATCTGTGGTTTCTCATTCTGTATGTACCACTCAACTTTCCCTCTGTCTGGACAGGTACATCTGTGGTTTCTCATTCTGTATGTACCACTCACCTTTCCCTCTGTCTGGACAGGTACATCTGTGGTTCTCATTCTGTATGTACCACTCACTTTCCCTCTGTCTGGACAGGTACATCTGTGGTTTCTCATTCTGTATGTACCACTCAACTTTCCCTCTGTCTGGACAGGTACATCTGTGGTTTCTTATTCTGTATGTACCACTCACCTTGCCCTCTGTCTGGACAGGTACATCTGTGTTTTCTCATTCTGTATGTATCACTCACCTTTCCCTCTGTTTGGACAGGTACATCTGTGGTTTCTTATTCTGTATGTACCACTCACCTTTCCCTCTGTCTGGACAGGTACATCTGTGGTTTCTCATTCTGTATGTACCACTCAACTTTCCCTCTGTCTGGACAGGTCATCTGTGGTTTCTCATTCTGTATGTACCACTCAACTTTCCCTCTGTCTGGACAGGTACATCTGTGGTTTCTCATTCTGTATGTACCACTCACCTTTCCCTCTGTCTGGACAGGTACATCTGTGGTTTCTCATTCTGTATGTACCACTCAACTTTCCCTCTGTCTGGACAGGTACATCTGTGGTTTCTCATTCTGTATGTACCACTCACCTTTCCTCTGTCTGGACAGGTACATCTGTGGTTTCCTTCTGTAGTTGTACCACTCACTTTCCCCTGTCTGGACAGGTACTCTGTGTTTCTCATTCTGTATGTATCACTCCCTTTCCCTCTGTTTGGACAGGTACATCTGTGTTTTTCTTATTCTGTATGTACCACTCACCTTTCCCTCTGTCTGGACAGTACATCTGTGGTTTCTCATTCTGTATGTACCACTCACCTTTCCCTCTGTCTGGACAGGTACATCTGTGGTTTCTCATTCTGTATGTATCACTCACCTTTCCCTCTGTCTGGACAGGTACATCTGTGGTTTCTCATTCTGTATGTACCACTCACCTTTCCCTCTGTTTGGACAGGTACATCTGTGGTTTCTCATTCTGTATGTATCACTCACCTTTCCCTCTGTTTGGACAGGTACATCTGTGGTTTCTCATTCTGTATGTACCACTCACCTTTCCCTCTGTCTGAACAGGTACATCTGTGGTTTCTCCTCCTTTTGTATGTACCACTCACCTTTCCCTCTGTCTGGACAGGTATATCTGTGGTTTCTCCTTTTGTATGTACCACTCACCTTTCCCTCTGTCTGGACAGGTACATCTGTGGTTTCTCCTTTTGTATGTACCACTCACCTTTCCCTTTGTCTGGACAGGTACATCTGTGGTTTCTCATTCTGTATGTACCACTCACCTTTCCCTCTGTCTGGACAGGTACATCTGTGGTTTCTCCTTCTGTATGTACCACTCACCTTTCCCTCTGTTTGGACAGGTACATCTGTGGTTTCTCATTCTGTAGTACCACTCACCTTTCCCTCTGTCTGGACAGTACATCTGGTGTTTCTCATTCTGTATGTACCACTCACCTTTCCCTCTGTTTGGACAGGTACATCTGTGTTCTCCCCTTCGTATGTACCACTCACCTTTCCCTCTGTCTGGACAGGTATCAGTGGTTTCTCATTCTGTATGTACCACTCCCTTTCTCTCTGTTTGGACAGGTACATCTGTGGTTTATTATTCTGTTGTACCACTCACCTTTCCCTCTGTTTGGACAGGTACATCGTGGTTTCTCCTTTGTTGTACCACTCACCTTTCCCTCTGTCTGGACAGGTACATCTGTGGTTTCTCCTTCTGTATGTACCACTCACCTTTCCCTCTGTCTGAACAGGTACATCTGTGGTTTCTCATTCTGTATGTACCACTCACCTTTCCCTCTGTCTGAACAGGTACAACTGTGGTTTCTCATTCTGTATGTACCACTCACCTTTGCCTTTGTCTGGACAGGTACATCTGTGGTTTCTCCTTTTGTATGTACCACTCACCTTTCCCTCTGTTTGGACAGGTACATCTGTGGTTTCTCCTTCTGTATGTACCACTCACCTTTCCCTTTGTCTGGACAGGTACATCTGTGGTTTCTCATTCTGTATGTACCACTCACCTTTCTCTCTGTCTGAACAGGTACATCTGTGGTTTCTCCTTCTGTATGTACCACTCACCTTTCCCTCTGTCTGGACAGGTACTCTGTGGTTTCCCATTCTGTATGTACCACTCACCTTTCCCTCTGTCTGGACAGGTACATCTGTGGTTTCTCATTCTGTATGTACCACTCACCTTTCCCTCTGTTTGGACAGGTACATCTGTGGTTTCTCATTCTGTATGTACCACTCATCTTTCCCTCTGTCTGAACAGGTACATCTGTGGTTTCTCATTCTGTATGTACCACTCACCTTTCCCTCTGTCTGAACAGGTACATCTGTGGTTTCTCATTCTGTATGTACCACTCACCCTTCCCTCTGTCTGGACAGGTACATCTGTGGTTTCTCATTCTGTATGTACCACTCACCTTTCCCTCTGTCTGGACAGGTACATCTGTGGTTTCTCATTCTGTATGTACCACTACACCTTTCCCTCTGTCTGGACAGGCACATCTGTGGTTTCTCCTTCTGTATGTACCACTCACCTTTCCCTCTGTCTGGACAGGCACATCTGTGGTTTCTCCTTCTGTATGTACCACTCACCTTTCCCTCTGTCTGAACAGGCACATCTGTGGTTTCTCATTCTGTATGTACCACTCACCTTTCCCTCTGTCTGGACAGGCCAATCTGTGGTTTCTCCTTCTGTATGTACCACTCACCTTTCCCTCTGTCTGAACACACATCTGTGGTTTCTCATTCTGTATGTACCACTCACCTTTCCCTCTGTCTGAACAGGCACATCTGTGGTTTCTCATTCTGTATAACCACTCACCTTTCCCTCTGTCTGGCCATACATCTGTGGTTTCTCATTCTGTATGTACCACTCACCTTTCCCTCTGTCGAACAGGCACATCTTGGGTTTCTCATCCGTATGTACCACTCACCTTTCCCTCTGTTTGGATAGGTACATCTGTGGTTTCTCATTCTGTATGTACTACTCATCTTTCCCTCTGTCTGAACAGGTACATCTGTGGTTTCTCATTCTGTAAGTACCACTCACCTTTCCCTATGTTTGGACAGGTACATCTGTGGTTTCTCATTCTGTATGTACCACTCACCTTTCCCTCTGTCTGGACAGGTACATCTGTGGGTTTCTCCTTCTGTATGTACCACTCACCTTTCCCTCTGTTTGGACAGGTACATCTGTGGTTTCTCATTCTGTATGTATCACTCACCTTTCCCTCTGTCTGAACAGGTACATCTGTGGTTTCTCATTCTGTATGTACCACTCGCCTTTCCCTCTGTCTGAACAGGTACATCTGTGGTTTCTCATTCTGTATGTACCCCTCGCCTTTCCCTCTGTCTGAACAGGTACTTGTGGTTCTCATTCTGTATGTACCACTCGCCTTTCCCTCTGTCTGAACAGGTACATCTGTGGTTTCTCATTCTGTATGTACCACTCGCCTTTCCCTTTGTCTGGACAGGTACTCTGTGGTTTCTCATTCTGTATGTACCACTCACTTTTCCCTCTGTCTGGACAGGTACATCTGTGGTTTCTCATTCTGTATGTACCACTCACCTTTCCCTCTGTCTGGACAGGTACACTGTGGTTTCTCATTCTGTATGTACCACTCACCTTGCACTCTGTCTGGACAGGTACATCTGTGGTTTCTTATTCTGATTGTACCACTCACCTTGCACTCTGAACAGGTATATCTGTGGTTTATCATTTTGTATGTAACACTCACCTTTGTCTGGTACCATATTAACCTGTTCTGTACCAGTCCCATTTTCTCTGACTAGCCAAGGAACATCTGAATGCCTTCTCTATGGCTTAAGTTTTGGGAGACATTGCCTAAATCGACCACTGACGTGGTTTGTAATAAATAGAACCAATCTGCTTTATATAACAATAGTGACGGTACATACAGCAGCAGGTACCCTGGATTTTCATTAATACAACTAACGGGACACAAACAGATGTTTAAAATGATCTCGTGACTCTCAGAGACAAATTGGAAGTAGGTGGAGGAGGCAATGCTTGGAATATATTATCACCCATCGCCCATTAAACACATGAGAAAACTCATTTTATGGAGATGGATTTCGCCTGTAAGGAGACGCTGTGTTCTCCATTGAGTTCCATTCATTTTATGGCTAATGGCCTAGCTAATTTCCTTGTTCACACTAATCTGTCTAATTAGTAATTGCCATTAATCCACATAAGCACAGTAAATATAGCCAGGTAGGGGGACTCGGTGATTATAAGAACACTGGGGGGTAAATCTACAAAGGCTTTTACCATCAGAGAGGCCTAAAGGGGCCCGTACATATGAGATCTAGTTTGTGAATTAATATGCCATGAATTTGGGAGTGCTGGAAAATATGCACGGCAAAGATCTGCGTGCTATAGAAGCAGACAGACTTTTTGCCACGCACAAATTGATTTTATTGCCTCCCTCTACTGGTAGAAAACGGAGTCAATGGCGATTAATAGAAATTTTCCACCCAGACCAATCATCTTCATCGTGCATGTTCGTAGTTTGTCAGTATCGAGGGTGATTGTTATCAGCCCATACACGTTACTGATATAAGGCAAATCCTGTTGGATTTAATATTCAGATATCGGAAAGTACATGGGGCATCTTGCATAAGTCCAGGTAGCCTGGCCTACTCTCAGCCAATAGTAATGAGGTGCAGTGGTGACTTCATACAAAGATGGGATCAATAGAAGGAACGGTACCGGTATTTCTGGTTAATGGACTTAATTGCCTTCACCACCAGTATACACCAGTATACCCTCTAAGGTGTACGGTCATGATACGGATACAATGTACCCTCTAAGGTGTACGCTCATGATACGGATACAATGTACCCTCTAAGGTGTACGCTCATGATACGGATACATGTACCATCTATGGTGTACGCTCATGATACGGATACAATGTACCCTCTAAGGTGTACACTCATGTACGGATACAATGTCCCCTCTAAGGTGTGTTCTCATGATACGGATACAATGTACCATCTATGGTGTATGCTCATGATACGGATACATGTACCATCTATGGTGTAATATCTGTGTTTCTCATTCTGTATGTACCACTCACCTTTCCTCTGTCTGAACAGGTAAACTGTGGTTTCTCATTCTGTATGTACCACTCACCTTCCTTTGTCTGGACAGGTACATCTGTGGTTTTCTCTTTTGTATGTACCACTCACCTTTCCCTCTGTTTGGGCGTACATCTGTGTTTCCCTCTGTATGTACCACTCACCTTCCCCTTGTCTGGACAGGTACATCTGTGGTTTCTCATTCTGTATGTACCACTCACTTTCTCTCTGTCTGAACAGGTACATCTGTGGTTCTCCTTCTGTATGTACCACTCACCTTTCCCTCTGTCTGGACAGGTACTCTGTGGTTTCCATTCTGTATGTACCACTCCACCTTTCCCTCTGTCTGGACTCATCTGTGGTTTCTCATTCTGTATGACCACTCACCTTTCCCTCTGTTTGGACAGGTACATCTGTGGTTTCTCTTCTGTATGTACCACTCACTTTCCCTCTGTCTGAACAGGTACATCTGTGGTTTCTCATTCTGTATTACCACTCACCTTTCCCTCTGTCTGAACAGGTACATCTGTGGTTTTCTATTCTGTATGTACCACTCACCTTCCCTCTGTCTGGACAGTACATCTGTGGTTTCTCATTCTGTATGTACCCTCACCTTTCCCTCTGTCTGGACAGGTACATCTGTGGTTTCTCATTCTGTATGTACCACTCCACCTTCCCTCTGTCTGGACAGGACATCTGTGGTTTCTTTCTCTTCGTTGTACACTCACCTTCCCTCGTCTGGACAGGCCATCTGTGGTTTCTCCTTCTGTATGTACCACCACCTTTCCCTCAAGGGGTGGTTAATGGCAGATTCGATAGGGCCGCAGAGTTAATATATTATGGAAGAATATTTACTGTTTTATTTATCTAGATGTAAAAATATAAATAGTGGACTCTTGGTAGAAC
Organism: Hymenochirus boettgeri; assembly: GCA_019447015.1. Lineage (NCBI taxonomy): Eukaryota > Metazoa > Chordata > Amphibia > Anura > Pipidae > Hymenochirus > Hymenochirus boettgeri. The sequence continues at coordinate 22,643,515 of CM033476.1, read as the reverse complement.
AGCAATTGGAGGATTTTTAGGTTGGACACTTCTGGTTGGGCCACAATCTGTATGTATCACTCAACTTTCCGTCTGTCTGGACAGGACATTGTGTGGTTTCTCATTCTGTATGTACCACTCAACTTCCGTCTGTCTGGACAGGTACATCTGTGGTTTCTCATTCTGTATGTACCACTCACCTTTCCCTCTGTCTGACAGGTACATCTGTGGTTTCTCATTCTGTATGTACCACTCAACTTTCCGTCTGTCTGGACAGTACATCTGGTTTCTCATTCTGATGTACCACTCAACTTCCGTCTGTCTGGACAGGTACACTGTGTTTCCTCATTCTGTATGTACCACTACCTTTCCCTCTGTCTGGACAGGTACCATCTGTGGTTTCTCCTTCTGTATGTACCACTCAACTTTCCGTGTCGGGACAGGTACATCTGTGGTTTCTCATTCTGTATGTACCACTCAACTTTCCGTCTGTCTGGACAGTACATCTGTGGTTTCTCATTCTGTATGTACCACTCACCTTTCCCTCTGTCTGGACAGGTACATCTGTGGTTTTCATTCTGTATGTACCACTCAACTTTCCCTCTGTCTGGACAGGTACATCTGTGGTTTCTCATTCTGTATGTACCACTCACCTTTCCCTCTGTCTGGACAGGTACATCTGTGGTTTCTCATTCTGTTGTACCACTCACTTTCCCTCTGTCTGGACAGGTACATCTGTGGTTTCTCATTCTGTATGTACCACTCAATTTCCCTCTGTCTGGACAGGTACATCTGTGGTTTCTTATTCTGTATGTACCACTCACCTTGCCCTCTGTTCTGGACAGGTACATCTGTGGTTTTCTCATTCTGTATGCGCACTCACCTTTCCTCTGTTTGGACAGGTAATCTGTGGTTTTTATTCTGTATGTACCACTCACCTTTCCCTCTGTCTGGACAGGTACATCTGTGTTTTCTCATTCTGTATGTACCACTCAACTTTCCCTCTGTATGCGACAGGCTACATCTGTGGTTTCTCATTCTGTATGTACCACTCAACTTCCCTCTGTCTGGAGGTACATCTGTGGTTTCTCCATTCTGTATGTACCACTCACCTTTCCCTCTGTCTGGACAGGTACATCTGTGGTTTCTCATTCGTATGTACCACTCAACTTTCCCTCTGTCTGGACAGGTACTCTGTGGTTTCTCATTCTGTATGTACCACTCACCTTTCCTCTGTACTGGACAGGTACATCTGTGGTTCTCATTCTGTATGTACCACTCAACTTTCCCTCTGTCTGGACAGGTAATCTGGTGTTTCTCATTCTGTATGTATCACTACCTTTCCTCTGTTGTCGGACAGGTACATCTGTGGTTTCTCATTCTGTATGTACCACTCACCTTTCCCTCTGTCTGGACAGGTACATCTGTGGTTTCTCATTCTGTATGTACCACTCACCTTTCCCTCTGTCTGGACAGGTACATCTGTGGTTTCTCATTCTGTATGTATCACTCACCTTTCCCTCTGTCTGGACAGGTACATCTGTGGTTTCTCATTCTGTATGTACCACTCACCATTTCCCTCTGTTGGACAGGTACATCTGTGGTTTCTCTTCTGTATGTATCACTCACCTTTCCCTCTGTTTGGAAGGTACATCGTGGTTTCATTCTGATGTACCACTCACCTTTCCCTCTGTCTGAACAGGTACATCTGTGGTTTCTCCTTTTGTATGTACCATCACCTTTCCTCTGTGCTGGACAGGTAATATGTGGTTTCTCCTTTGTATGTACCACTCACCTTTCCTCTGTCTGGACAGGTACATCTGTGGTTTCTCCTTTGTATGTACCACTCACCTTTCCCTTGTTTGGACAGGTACATACTGTGGTTTCTCATTCTGTATGTACCACTCACTTTCCCTCTGTCTGGACAGGTACATCTGTGGTTTCTCTTCTGTATGTACCACTCACCTTTCCTCTGTTTGGACAGGTACATCTGTGGTTTCCTTTCTGTAATGTACCACTCACCTTTCCCTCTGTCTGGACAGGTACATCTGGGTTTCTCATTCTGTATGTACCACTCACCTTCCCTCTGTTGGACAGGTACATCTGTGGTTCTCCTTCTGTATGTACCACTCACCTTTCCCTCGTCTGAAGGTACATCTGTGGTTTCTCATTCTGTATGTACCACTCACCTTTCTCCTCTGTTTGGACAGGTACATCTGTGGTTTATTGTTTGTATGTACCACTCACCTTCCCTCTTTGGACAGGTACATCTGTGGTTTTCCTTTGTATGTACCACTCCACTTTCCCTCTGTTGGACAGTACATCTGTGTTTCTCCTTCTATGTACCTACCTCCCTCTGTCTGAACAGGTACATCTGTGGTTTCTCATTCTGTATGTACCACTCACCTTTCCTCTGTCTGAACGTACAACTGTGGTTTCTCATTCTGTATGTACCCAACCTTTGCCTTTGTCTGGACAGGTACATCGTGTGGTTTCTCCTTTGTATGTAACCACTCACCTTTCCCTCTGTTGGACAGGTACATCTGTGGTTTTCTCCTTCTGTATGTACCACTCACCTTTCCTTTGTTGGACAGGTACATCTGTGGTTTCTCATTCGTGTATGTACCACTCACCTTTCTCTCTGTCTGACAGGTACAGGTACATCTGTGGTTTTCTCTTCTGTATGTACCACCTCAACCTTTCCCCTCTGTCTGGACAGGTACATCTGTGGTTTCCCATTTGTATGTACCACTCACCTTTCCCTCTGTCGGACAGGTACATCTGTGGTTTCTCATTCTGTATGTACCACTCACCTTTCCCTCTGTTTGGAGGTACATCTGTGGTTTCTCATTCTGTATGTACCACTCATCTTTCCCTCTGTCTGAACAGGTACATCTGTGGTTTCTCATTCTGTATGACCACTCACTTTCCCTCTGTCTGAACAGGTACATCTGTGGTTTCTCATTCTGTATGCCACTCACCCTTCCCTCTGTCTGGACAGACAATCTGTGGTTTCTCATTCTGTATGTACCACTCACCTTTCCCTCTGTCTGGACAGGTACATCTGTGGTTTCTCATTCTGTATGTACCAACTCACCTCTCTGTCTGGACAGGCACATCTGTGGTTTCTCCTTCTGTATGTACCACTCACCTTTCCCTCGTCTGGACAGGCACATCTGTGGTTTTCTCCTTCTGTATGTACCACTCACTTTCCCTCTGTCTGAACAGGCACATCTTGTGGTTTCTCATTCTGTATGTACCACTCACCTTTCCCTCTGTCTGGACAGGCACATCTGTGGTTTCTCCTTCTGTATGTACCACTCACCTTTCCTCCTGTCTGAACAGGCACATCTGTGGTTTCTCATTCTGTATGTACCACTCACCTTTCCCTCTGTCTGAACAGGCACATCTGTGTTTCTCATTCTGTATGTACCACTCACCTTTCCCTCTGTTGGACAGGTACATCTGTGGTTTCTCATTCTGTATTTACCACTCACCTTTCCCTCTGTCTGAACAGCATCTGTTGGTTCTCATTTGTATGTACACTCACCTTTCCCTCGTTTGGATGGTACATCGTGTTTCTCATTCTGTATGTACTACTCATCTTTCCCTCTGTCTGACAGGTACATCTGTGGTTTCTCATTCTGTAAGTACCACTCACCTTTCCCATGTTTGGACGGTACATCTGTGGTTTTCATTCTGTATGTACCACTCACCTTTCCCTCTGTCTGGACAGGTACATCTGTGGGTTCTCCTTCTGTATGTACACTCACCTTTCCCTCTGTTTGGACAGGTACATCTGTGGTTTCTCATTCTGTATGTATCACTCACCTTTCCCTCTGTCTGAACAGGTACATCTGTGGTTTCTCATTCTGTATGTACCACTCGCCTTTCCCTCTGTCTGAACAGGTACATCTGTGGTTTCTCATTCTGTATGTACACCCTCGCCTTTCCTCTGTCTGAACAGGTACATGTGGTTTCTCATTCTGTATGTACCACTCGCTTTCCTCTGTCTGAACAGGTATCGTGGTTTCTCATTCTGATGTACCACTCGCCTTTCCCTTTTGGACAGGTACATCTGTGGTTTCTCATTCTGTATGTACCACTCACTTTTCCACTCTGTCTGGACAGGTACATCTGTGGTTTCTCATTCTGTATGTACCACTCACCTTCCCTCTGCTGACAGGTACATCTGTGGTTTCTCATTCTGTATGTACCACTCCCTTGACTCTGTCTGGACGGACATCTGTGGTTTCTTATTCTGATTGTACCACTCACCTTGCACTCTGAACAGGTATATCTGTGGTTTATCATTTTGTATGTAACACTCACCTTTGTCTGGTACCATATTAACCTGTTCTGTACCAGTCCCATTTTCTCTGACTAGCCAAGGAACATCTGAATGCCTTCTCTATGGCTTAAGTTTTGGGAGACATTGCCTAAATCGACCACTGACGTGGTTTGTAATAAATAGAACCAATCTGCTTTATATAACAATAGTGACGGTACATACAGCAGCAGGTAACCTGGATATTTCATTAATACAACTACGGGACACAAACAGATGTTTAAAATGATCTCGTGACTCTCAGAGACAAATTGGAAGTAGGTGGAGGAGGCAATGCTTGGAATATATTATCACCCATCGCCCATTAAACACATGAGAAAACTCATTTTATGGAGATGATTTCGCCTGTAAGGAGACGCTGTGTTCTCCATTGAGTTCCATTCATTTTATGGCTAATGCCTAGCTAATTTCCTTGTTCACACTAATCTGTCTAATTAGTAATTGCCATTATCCACAATAGCACAGTAAATATGCCAGGTGGGGGACTCGGTGATTATAAGAACACTGGGGGGTAAATCTACAAAGGCTTTTACCATCAGAGAGGCCTAAAGGGGCCCGTACATATGAGATCTAGTTTGTGAATTAATATGCCATGAATTTGGGAGTGCTGGAAAATATGCACGGCAAAGATCTGCGTGCTATAGGAAGCAGGAACGTTTTGCCACGCACAAATTGATTTTATTGCCTCCCTCTACTGGTAGAAAACGGAGTCAATGGCGATTAATAGAAATTTTCCACCCAGACCAATCATCTTCATCGTGCATGTTCGTAGTTTGTCAGTATCGAGGGTGATTGTTATCAGCCCATACACGTTACTGATATAAGGCAAATCCTGTTGGATTTAATATTCAGATATCGGAAAAGTACATGGGGCATCTTAGCATAAGGTCCAGGTAAGCCTGGCCTACTCTCAGCCAATAGTAATGAGGTGCAGTGGTGACTTCATACAAAGATGGGATCAATAGAAGGAAACGGTACCGGTATTTCTGGTTAATGGACTTAATTGCCTTCACCACCAGTATACACCAGTATACCCTCTAAGGTGTACGGTCATGATACGGATACAATGTACCCTCTAAGGTGTCGCTCATGATACGGATACAATGTACCCTCTAAGGTGTACGCTCATGATACGATACAATGTACCATCTATGGTGTACGCTCATGATACGGATACAATGTACCTCTAAGTGTACACTCATGATACGGATACAATGTACCCTCTAAGGTGTATTCTCATGATACGGATACAATGTACCATCTATGGTGTATGATCATGATACGGATACAATGTACCATCTATGTGTATGCTCATGATACGGATACAATACCATCTAAGGTGTACGCTCATGATACGGATACAATGTACCATCTATGGTGTACGCTCATGATACGGATACAATGTACCATCTATGGTGTTGCTCATGATACGGATACAATGTACATCAAGGTGTACACTCTGTATAGGATACAATGGCCTCTTAAGGGGTATGCTTATGATACGGATACAATGTACCATCTATGGTACGCTCATGATACGGATACAATGTACCATCTATGGTGTACGCTCATGATACGGATACAATGTGCCCTCTAAGGTGTATGCTTATGATACGGATACAATGTACCATCTATGGTGTACGCTCATGATACGGATACAATGTACCATCTATGGTGTACGCTTATGATACGGATACAATGTGCCCTCTAAGGTGTACGCTCATGATACGGATACAATGTACCATCTATGGTGTATGCTCATGATACGGATACAATGTGCCCTCTAAGGTGTATTCTCATGATGGATACAACTCGGCTGGTCTGTGCACACAATTCTGGGTGAACAATATAAGTAATACACAACTGTGTTCGCCTGGTCCTTTTATTTTCCAACTGTGCATCAGTTCATTTGTTAGTTATGTGTAAAGAAATGTATCATTGGATGAATGGGGAATGCTACATTAGATAGGAGATAAAAACTGTTCAAATGAAAATTACCGTTGGGGAGGTGGTATGATTGGTACTTCCTACTTCCCAATATTGTTCTATGAAAACTGCTTCTGCCAGGCTTCCTCCAGCACTACCTTTAACATAGGAAAATCCAGGGCACTAACTTGTCATATGAAAACTGTACAAGCTGGTGTTCCTCAACAAAATAATATTCGGAGGTAGGAATAATCAGCCCTACCTCCCTCCTAAGGTACTTTTCATTTTAAAAAAGTTAATTTTAACAGTGTAGTTGTCTTTTTGAAGTTTTTTGGTGTGTGAGGAGCAGTTATTATTATTATTATTATTATTATTATTATTGTGGATTTATATAGCGCCAACATCTTCCGTAGTGCTTACAATTACATGTATACATTCACATCAGGCCCTGCCCCGAAGAGCTTACAATCTAATCACTTTATGCACACATACAACCTATCAGTATGTCTTTATGATTGTGGGGGAAACCGAAGTGCCCGGAGGAAACCCACGCAAGCACATGGAGAACATACAAACTCCTTGCAGATGTGTCCAAGGGTGGAATCGAACTCAGGACTTCAGCATTGCAAGGTATCAGGGATAACCACAGAGCCACCGTGCTGCCAAAATCCGCAAAATATTAATAATCGAAATTACTTGTTCTCGTTTTTTTGCATTGTTTCTTGTTCCTATTGTAGGAAGTGTCCAGAATTAACCTTTCACCCTTCTTATCTGGAAGACTAGCAGAAGAATTATTACTCCCTCAAGGGAGTCAATCAGAGGGTCCATAAGAGGCAAGGGTTTGATCCTGTCTGTCTGCGGCCAAAAACCAGTAGCAGTCTCTCTCGATCTTTGTAATACGAAAGACAGCCGTATATATATATATATATATATATATATATATTATATATATATATATATAATATTATATATAATATAATTCATTGCTCTGGCTCCGGCCTTAGTAGTATACACCAATCAATATGTGGACTCAAAGCTCATATATTTGCCATAATTACATTTTCAGCTCGACATGTCCCATTCATATTTAGCAAACCCTGAACCGCAGACTTTTTTATCAGGATCTTGTGTGAGGATGAAGTCCCACTGAGCGCAAGAGCAATAATTATCCAGCCCTAGAATATGTTCAACGGTAATCGAATCGACTTCACTGTGGTATTTGCTGTGCAAATATATTGTGTCTTGGAGTGAGAAGCCTGGAAAGAATATCTTGAAATAGGCTAATCATTATATATAAATTACTGGGTTCTGGGGAAAAAACTCTTAACACAGCTAAATATTTTTTAACAGGGCAGAACCTTCATGAAGTCAGATAATATGACAATGACCTAATGACCTAATACATTTTACTGCATAATTAGGGTTTACTGGTTGGGAGATGTTACCAGTAACACGGGTGTTTGGAAGTATGTAATGTGGATAATGTAGAATATTAAAGGGGAACTAAATATAAAAAATTTGGCTTTAGCTTAGTGATTATACCTCCATATGGATAATATGAAGTATACAACATTAGAATGCCAATTTACAATTATTATGACCTAACGATCTAATACATTTTACTGCCTAATTAGGGTTTACTGGTTGGGAGATGTTACCAGTAACACGGGTGTTTGGAAGTATGTAATGGGATAATGTAGATATTTAAAGGGGAACTAAATATAAAAAATTTGGTTTTAGCTCTAGTGATTTACCTCCCATATGGATAATATGAAGTATACATATTAGAATGCCAATTTACAATTATTATGACCTAACGACCTAATACATTTTACTGCCTAATTAGGGTTTACTGGTTGGGAGATGTTACCAGTAACACGGGTGTTTGGAAGTATAAAATGTGGATAATGTAGAATTTTTAAAGGGGAACTAAACAAAAAAATATTGGCTTAGCTTTGTAATTATAACTTCCAAATGGATAATATGAAGTATAAGCATTAGAATGTTAATGTACGAATCAGTGATAACAACATTGATATGGAATTCTACAGGATTTGTACCATGGTCACCGAGATGAAAAATGAGAATTCCGACTCAGCATCCAAACTAGACATTTTGCTCCAACCCATTTACCCTATCTAATTACTTCCTGTGGTCTACAGATTTTGTGGTCCTGTATCCCCCAGTCTATTCCAGTACATTCACATTGACTAGAAGGTTTGCAACTGGTAAAAATTGCACTAACATTGGTTAGGTCTCAAGATGGCATCTATGAATTGAGTCACCCAAATATAGCCTCAACGTTTTCCACGACCTTCTTCATTCTTAAAATATCTGATGTTCTTTGGACATTTTCCCAGGATTCCAAGTATTAGAAGTTACGAAGAATGAATGGTCTCCACATTTGTACGAATACATTATTTACAGTATTATACAGTATAGTACAGAAGTTGTATCTCTTTACACAAGTGCAAACTTGCTCTACTAAGCCAAGAAAAAATGTAATTCCTTAGAAAACTAAAAGACACAATGTTCCACTATACGTTCCATTCCTAATGTAGGGCAAAGAACACAGATAGACGTGTGGAGAGTGTAGACAACAATGCACCGAACAACAGAAATTTAATATCCCAGCAGTCAAATAGGGATGGACATCCATTATTTAGGATAAACTACTCGCTCAGCCCTCTCCGGGGCCTAGTAAAAACACGCATTACTTAAAGGAAGAAAGTGCTTGATTACAAAGTCTGAGCACAGGGGAAACTTGACAAAGCTAACACTGCTTAACAGGATCTTCAGTTTCCTGAAATATATTCTCAGATACAGACACAAGCGTGTCAACAGGCATTCAGGGCAGAGACTGGCAGCTGCCTGGGATTTGTCTATTGTTTAAATAGGATTCCTTGTGTCCTTCAACAGCCAACAACACCAATAAGACGTCCCCAAGTTACATATCTTTGCTGCGGGAAAATTAGAACAATTAATGGTTTACTGTGGTCTCCAGTTTCTCCAAACTACTTAGGGTTAATAAAAAGCTTTCTGCCGTACCTCTCAAAATGAACCACAAATCACACCTCTAGGTACCATTTGTGAGATGTTATTGCTGGAAAGGTTCGGCAATATTACTTTCATTCATGCCAGGCTTCTCTATTTGGAGAGACGGACCTGGCGACCTGCCCCCAGAATGGCCCTTACACTGCCTACCACCTCCACCTGCCCACTCTTAATCTCTGCATCGCCCATTATCCACCTCTGCCATGCCTCCTTGTCCACCCACGCCGCACCCCCTCCAGCTTAGGGACGGGGAAAATCTGTCAGCCCTGCTCCAGCCTCTGAGTTACCCTTTTCAATTGTCTTTTCTTTTTTTATTTAATGTCTGTGCAGGTACTTCCTCTTTTCCCCCAGGGAGGAGCAGTGTCACTCAAATTACCAGAAGCAGGAAATTTGAACATTTATCACATTATAATTTCTCACCGGCTGCAGCAGAAATGCGATTAATGGCTCATTTTAAATGAAAGACTGCAGGATTTCCTTTAACCCTAATTAGTGTGGAGACCATAGTAAGAATTTGTATCTTGGAGTTAGTTGTTAACGTCTTAAGGTGGCATATTCTTGTAGTTCACCTGTGAAGTTGCAGCAACGTTACCTGACCGGATCTCCCGAGCCACATTACGAACGGTGTACAGTTGATTGTAAAGGTAATCGGGACAGGGAAGTTGCAAGAGCATAAACCGGAAGAATTGCCTTGTGTTTAACCTGCTTTAGTCTTTAGATAGGTGGGTATACAAGTTAGATAAAAAGGCTGCTCACTAATGACCATTTCCCCCCAACCCTACTCACAATGTAGCAATGAATAAAATGATCTAGTATCTCATGGTAGACCCACTTGGTGCACTTGCTGGTATCATCCTTACCATGGTTTGCAAGCATCTAGAGGGGCCCCATGTTGGACATATAAGCATTATAACATAGAGTTGCATTTGTTTTTCTCCATATATTTACTCTAAAATGAAAAAATTACCTTTTCTTTAGAGGCTTCTAGCAGCCGCATTTTGACATATCAGCCTCTGCAAGTTCCCTAATGGACTTTCAATTGCGAATCATTATTAAATTATGTTCCAGTTTATGTTCTGCTCACTATTTACGGTTATGACTTGGCATTTTTCTAAAGCTTTTTATTCTGCCTTTTAAACGGCAGCCTACAGCAGGACACAAATTTTAGCACTTTGGCTCCCCACGATTTAAAGTTTTGTATATAAAGGTTTCGTACAATAATAGTGACGGGGCACAAAGCGTTATTGTTTTCCTACCTTGCAAATTATACCTTCCAAACCTCACAGCTCAGGAGAACCCAATTCAGTGCCTTAGAAGAAACCTGCGTCAAGTAGGAATCCAAAACAAAATGGTGCATTTAAAGCATCCCTCCAGTGTTTGAGAAGGACAACTCCCAGCATTACCAACCAAGGAATAATGATGAATCCTGGTTTCCATGGGAAATTTGGATTTCCAAAATCCGCAGATCTGACATTTTTTCCTAGATTTTTGAAACTCAGAAACTTTTAGCAAAACGTCAGGAAATCGAAAATTGTAAAAATAATCATCAAGTAATTGAAAATTAGATTTTCGGAACTTGGACGGAACAGCTGTTGACTTGACAGTTTGGTTCACCTCTACCAGGGAATGCTGGGAGTTGTACTTTTTAAACAGCTGGATATAAATAATGTCTAGGAATTGCTAGTATAGAAAAAAGTCTTTTTTTTTTACCTTTGACCTTTTAAAGTGGCAGTAACATGGGGGCGTGGTTATAAATCTTCGCTCTTAGGCAACAATATTCCCTATGGTCATAATTATTCCCATTATATAAAATATTTACATGCAGGTTATGGATGCTTTATTTTACATGTTGTGCATCCTTGTACATTGAATGGACATTAGACTTTACCTGTCCTTGGATGGGGATTATGTGACTGGCAGGAGGGTTCGGGGAAATAATATTTTAAAAAAAAAAAAACGATTTCAAGTTGAATTTGCAAAGCTGCAAACTTTTTTAACAAGTAAAACCTGCAAAGGGAAATAACTAAAACCTGTCGTTAGTGTTTGTTTTAAAAGGTTTTCTGGTTCTCTCGTGGTTTTTTTTTCATTATACTAATGGAGCTGCCATACATTTCCTCTATAAGTTTCAATTAAGCCTCTTTCTGTAACTGAATAATAGATTTTAACATACACCAACTGCGGATAAAGGAGCTCAACCTCCTAGCAACTTATATCTCTGATAGGCTGATTTAATGGACCAATCATAACTGAATATATTGGTTGCTACTAGGGATGAATGAAACAGCGGTATCCGTTAAACCTTCGAAACCGCAGGTAAATGTAAAAGTATGTCGCGGTTGTACATTTACGACTATTCAGCAGTATGAAAACCTTGATAATACTAGAGTATGTACGTGGAACCGTTTCAGGAACAAAACTCCCAGGGAGGCATAGTTATAAAGGCGCGGTATCACAATTTTGCAATACCGCGCATTTAACAGCCGGTATTTTTATGACTGTGATTATAATTTCACAACCACGAACTAATTGGATGATCGCGGTCATTAAAATGGCGGACGTTAAATGTGCTGTATTGCAAAATTGCGATACTGCGCCTTATAAATATTCCCCCCTGGGAAGTTCTGTTCCGATAGCGGATCCTCGGAACCTATTGATGATCCAAAAATCCGATTGAATTGGAATTTTCTCATTTTCAATAGCATTTCCATCTTTCAATAGACATTTTTAATATTCAAATGGAATTTTCGATGTTTCGATTTTTTAATTTTCAATGAAAAGTTTCAAAAATTTCGATATAGTCTGTTGGATCCGTAGATTTTCGAATCCGACAGTTTCAAATTAAAACCAGGTTTGTTTCGCAACTGGGATTAACAGCGCAAAGACAGGAGAAAATCTATTTCCACTTGGAGTAAATCTGATGACATTCCTAAAGGTGCCCATACATTAGTATTGACCCACCAACCAATCAGCGAGTAGCTATATTCAATAAATATTTCTGGAACCGCCAACCGAAATTCGATTGCGAGGTCCCATCTGGCTCTATTCATTTTGCGATTGTAGGTCAGTTGCAAAGAACAACGTGAAGGGCAGTTCCAGGAAATTTATTGAATGTTTCAGAATGGTCAGCGGGTAAGTACTAATATATGGGCTCCTTAAAGTGTATGTATACTGAAAAAATGTACTAATTTTAATCTATAAATAACTACATGTAAGTAGCACTATGAGGTGGGTGTGTGTTGCTGTGTTGCCTTCAATACAATACTTGTTTTGCTCGGGCTCTGACCACTGACCCGACTATTTTTCCCCTTACCAACTGTCAATACTGCATACAGTATACAGCACACCAACTGTCAATACTGCATACAGTATACAGCACACCAACTGTCAATACTGCATACAGTATACAGCACACCAACTGTCAATACTGCATACAGTATACAGCACACCAACTGTCAATACTGCATACAGTATACAGCACACCAACTGTCAATACTGCATACAGTATACAGCACACAACTGTCAATACTGCATACAGTATACAGCACACCAACTGTCAATACTGCATACAGTATACAGCACACCAACTGTCAAACCATTTCAGCTACAGCAAAACTGCTTACAGAAATGCTAAAATGTAAGATGCTTCAGATTGGATATATAATGGAAGAGGGGCAGATCAACAAAAAAATTGTACAGTGATAGTTGGGATGAATATTAGTTTCCACTAATGGGCAATTTAAAAAAACAAATTTTCCAGTGTACATACCCTTTAACTCTCCAGTGAGCTCCTCTACCTTCCCCCATGAATTAGAAAAGTAAGAACAGGCTAATTCCCATCAGGTAGTTTTCTTGCCCATGCACTGCAGGATCTCTGTGTAGGAAGCACTTGAACATATAAGTTATTACCCAGCGCTATTTGGGTGAATAATCTGTCGTTATTAAAACTATTTCTAGTTAAAAGCATTTTGTCCTAGTGTTGCCCAGTGAGATTAGAGTAGAAATTTAAAGGCGCAGAAATAAAACCTTTCCTGTACGAGCCTGTCTGTTCTCTACGCCGACTGAACAAAGGGGAAGTGGAAAAGGTTAAGTTTTCAAAAGACGTCTCAAAGTTTTATCTCGGGGCCTAATTATCCTTGCGCTGTATTCAATGGAAAAACGAATAGTTGCCATGGTAACGCTTGGGAGAACGGACGGAATTATTATGAAGAGACATTAAGGACAGTTTAGCTGAAGTTCAAGAGTTTGGATTGGGGGGAGACCAAGGGATAGGGGGTAATATCAGTAATTGCATTGGATTGCTTGGATCCCTCCACTTTCATGATTGGCCAGATAAATTAACTGTCATTACAAATATTAGAATTTCATTTATTTCGTCCAGTGGTTCTCAAACTTTCTCTTTCTTTAGCAATGCAGTCTATTACCACGCACTCCTGTCTTCTTATTGATAATTAGCCGTCGTTTATACACCTTACCATGTATACTGTACGCAGATCTGTTAATAACCAATGTAGTTACACTGTACAACATAACCAATGTAAAGCTGCTGGTGCACACCAGCAGATACTCGGCAATCATCATACGCGTCTCTGTCCTTGGATGGCCTGAAGCATCTGGACATGCCCACACTCCTCCGATGTCAGGGTACACAGCCTGCATGAAATTCGACCTAATTTGTCGTCTTGGCAATGTGTGTGCCCGCTCAGCGGTTGACGCGCTATGATGCCATCTCTAGCCTGTGATAGACTCGTCTTCTTTCCCCCCCCACCTGTTCCTTTTGCACCATTCCCACCTTTCAACCTTTACTATCCCCCATGTCCACACTCCAGTACTATAACCAGTTACTCACACACCTTCTATATGTGCTAAACCCTACCCACGCACCCCTCAACCTCCATAACACACAAACATCACCCCCTCCCCCACAACCCTCAAACCCCATACCCCTCCTCGTCCCCCCACACACCCCTCACCTCGCATAACACCCTAGTACGCAACCACAATCTATTCACGAACCGATAAGAAAACCCATTGAAGCCAACCTCAGAAACCCGTGACTGGAAACTACTCAGTGTACCCCACACACCCTCGTAGCTGTCTTAACTGTGACTGCAGTTACCCCATTGCACTAAGGTTTGGACCTGGTGGAACATGCGCCAGGGGGACCACTGAAACTTTTGGTGGAGCTAGAGTAGAAGCAAATGGGAGACGCCACGACGAGGCCTCAGACGACTATTTTACACCCAGTGTACCCCTACACACCCTTCAGACCTATTACGATGTAACCCTGTACTGATACTTATAACACCCAGTGTAACCCCCCAAAATCCTTCATAAACTTGTACTATAACACCCAGTTTTACCCCAACCAAACCCTCTCAGAAACCCTGATACTAATAACACCCAGTGTAACCCACACACCCTCATTAGAAACCCTTACATCAACACCCCCGTGTACCCCACACACCCTCAGCAAACCTGTAATAAACACCCAGTGTACCCACACACACCTTTCAGAAACCCTGTACTGATACACCCAGGTACCCACATCCTATAACACCACTCGACGCCACACACCCTCTCAGAAACCCTGTACTTAAACATCACAGTGGTACCCCACAACACCCTCAAAACTTACTTACTAATAACACCCAGTTACCGCACACATCCTTCTATAACCTTGTACTATAACAACCAATGTACCCCACACACCATATCAGAAAACACGTGTACTTAACACCCAGTGTACCCTACACACCCATGGTACACTGGGTGTTATAGTACAGGGTTTCTGAGAGGGTGTGTGGGGTACACTGGTTGTTATAGTACAAGGTTTATAGAAGGATGTGTGGGGTACACTGGGTGGCTCATGATACGGATACAATGTACCATCTATGGTGTATGCTCATGATACGGATACAATGTGCCCTCTAAGGTGTATTCTCATGATGGATACAACTCGGCTGGTCTGTGCACACAATTCTGGGTGAACAATATAAGTAATACACAACTTTGTGTTCGCCTGGTCCTTTTATTTTCCAACTGTGCATCAGTTCATTTGTTAGTTATGTGTAAAAGAAATGTCATCATTGGATGAATGGGGAATGCTACATTAGATAGGAGATAAAAACTGTTCAAATGAAAATTACCGTTGGGGAGGGTGGTATGATTGGTACTTCCTACTTCCCAATATTGTTTCTATGAAAACTGCTTCTGCCAGGCTTCCTCCAGCACTACCTTTAACATAGGAAAATCCAGGGCACTAACTTGTCATATGAAAACTGTACAAGCTGGTGTTCCTCAACAAAATAATATTCGGAGGTAGGAATAATCAGCCCTACCTCCCTCCTAAGGTACTTTTCATTTTAAAAAAGTTAATTTTAACAGTGTAGTTGTCTTTTTGAAGTTTTTTGGTGTGTGAGGAGCAGTTATTATTATTATTATTATTATTATTATTATTGTGGATTTATATAGCGCCAACATCTTCCGTAGTGCTTTACAATTACATGTATACATTCACATCAGGCCCTGCCCCGAAGAGCTTACAATCTAATCACTTTATGCACACATACAACCTATCAGTATGTCTTTATGATTGTGGGGGAAACCGAAGTGCCCGGAGGAAACCCACGCAAGCACATGGAGAACATACAAACTCCTTGCAGATGTGTCCAAGGGTGGAATCGAACTCAGGACTTCAGCATTGCAAGGTATCAGGGATAACCACAGAGCCACCGTGCTGCCAAAATCCGCAAAATATTAATAATCGAAATTACTTGTTCTCGTTTTTTTGCATTGTTTCTTGTTCCTATTGTAGGAAGTGTCCAGAATTAACCTTTCACCCTCTCTTATCTGGAAGACTAGCAGAAGAATTATTACTCCCTCAAGGGAGTCAATCAGAGGGTCCATAAGAGGCAAGGGTTTGATCCTGTCTGTCTGCGGCCAAAAACCAGTAGCAGTCTCTCTCGATCTTTGTAATACGAAAGACAGCCGTATATATATATATATATATATATATATATATATATATATATATATATATATATATATATATATATATAATTCATTGCTCTGGCTCCGGCCTTAGTAGTATACACCAATCAATATGTGGACTCAAAGCTCATTATATATTTGCCATAATTACATTTTCAGCTCGACATGTCCCATTCATTATTTAGCAAACCCTGAACCGCAGACTTTTTTATCAGGATCTTGTGTGAGGATGAAGTCCCACTGAGCGCAAGAGCAATAATTATCCAGCCCCTAGAATAATGTTCAACGGTATCGAATCGACTTCACTGTGGTATTTGCTGTGCAAATATATTGTGTCTTGGAGTGAGAAGCCTGGAAAAGAAATATCTTGAAATAGGCTAAATCATTTATATATAAATTACTGGGTTCTGGGGAAAAAACTCTTAACACAGCTAAATATTTTTTAACAGGGCAGAACCTTCATGAAGTCAGATAATATGACCTAATGACCTAATGACCTAATACATTTTACTGCATAATTAGGGTTTACTGGTTGGGAGATGTTACCAGTAACACGGGTGTTTGGAAGTATGTAATGTGGATAATGTAGAATATTTAAAGGGGAACTAAATATAAAAAATTTGGCTTTAGCTTAGTGATTATACCTCCCATATGGATAATATGAAGTATACAACATTAGAATGCCAATTTACAATTATTATGACCTAACGATCTAATACATTTTACTGCCTAATTAGGGTTTACTGGTTGGGAGATGTTACCAGTAACACGGGTGTTTGGAAGTATGTAATGTGGATAATGTAGAATATTTAAAGGGGAACTAAATATAAAAAATTTGGTTTTAGCTTAGTGATTATACCTCCCATATGGATAATATGAAGTATACATCATTAGAATGCCAATTTACAATTATTATGACCTAACGACCTAATACATTTTACTGCCTAATTAGGGTTTACTGGTTGGGAGATGTTACCAGTAACACGGGTGTTTGGAAGTATAAAATGTGGATAATGTAGAATTTTTAAAGGGGAACTAAACAAAAAAATATTGGCTTTAGCTTTGTAATTATAACTTCCAAATGGATAATATGAAGTATAAAGCATTAGAATGTTAATGTACGAATCAGTGATAACAACATTGATATGGAATTCTACAGGATTTGTACCATGGTCACCGAGATGAAAAATGAGAATTCCGACTCAGCATCCAAACTAGACATTTTGCTCCAACCCATTTACCCTATCTAATTACTTCCTGTGGTCTACAGATTTTGTGGTCCTGTATCCCCCAGTCTATTCCAGTACATTCACATTGACTAGAAGGTTTGCAACTGGTAAAAATTGCACTAACATTGGTTAGGTCTCAAGATGGCATCTATGAATTGAGTCACCCAAATATAGCCTCAACGTTTTCCACGACCTTCTTCATTCTTAAAATATCTGATGTTCTTTGGACATTTTCCCAGGATTCCAAGTATTAGAAGTTACGAAGAATGAATGGTCTCCACATTTGTACGAATACATTATTTACAGTATTATACAGTATAGTACAGAAGTTGTATCTCTTTACACAAGTGCCAAACTTGCTCTACTAAGCCAAGAAAAAATGTAATTCCTTAGAAAACTAAAAGACACAATGTTCCACTATACGTTCCATTCCTAATGTAGGGCAAAGAACACAGATAGACGTGTGGAGAGTGTAGACAACAATGCACCGAACAACAGAAATTTAATATCCCAGCAGTCAAATAGGGATGGACATCCATTATTTAGGATAAACTACTCGCTCAGCCCTCTCCCGGGGCCTAGTAAAAACACGCATTACTTAAAGGAAGAAAGTGCTTGATTACAAAGTCTGAGCACAGGGGACAACTTGACAAAGCTAACACTGCTTAACAGGATCTTCAGTTTCCTGAAATATATTCTCAGATACAGACACACGCGTGTCAACAGGCATTCAGGGCAGAGACTGGCAGCTGCCTGGGATTTGTCTATTGTTTAAATAGGATTCCTTGTGTCCTTCAACAGCCAACAACACCAATAAGACGTCCCCAAGTTACATATCTTTGCTGCGGGAAAATTAGAACAATTAATGGTTTACTGTGGTCTCCAGTTTCTCCAAACTACTTAGGGTTATATAAAAAGCTTTCTGCCGTACCTTCAAAATGAACCACAAATCACACCTCTAGGTACCATTTGTGAGATGTTATTGCTGGAAAGGTTCGGCAATATTACTTTCATTCATGCCAGGCTTCTCTATTTGGAGAGACGGACCTGGCAGACCTGCCCCCCAGAATGGCCCTTACACTGCCTACCACCTCCACCTGCCCACTCTTAATCTCTGCATCGCCCATTATCCACCTCTGCCATGCCTCCTTGTCCACCACAGCCGCACCCCCTCCAGCTTAGGGACGGGGAAAATCTGTCAGCCCTGCTCCAGCCTCTGAGTTACCCTTTTCAATTGTCTTTTCTTTTTTTATTTAATGTCTGTGCAGGTACTTCCTCTTTTCCCCAGGGGAGGAGCAGCTGTCACTCAAATTACCAGAAGCAGGAAATTTGAACATTTATCACATTATAATTTCTCACAGGCTGCAGCCAGAAATGCGATTAATGGCTCATTTTAAATGAAAGACTGCAGGATTTCCTTTAACCCTAATTAGTGTGGAGACCATAGTAAGAATTTGTATCTTGGAGTTAGTTGTTAACGTCTTAAGGTGGCCATATTCTTGTAGTTCACCTGTGAAGTTGCAGCAACGTTACCTGACCGGATCTCCCGAGCCACATTACGAACGGTGTTACAGTTGATTGTAAAGGTAATCGGGACAGGGAAAGTTGCAAGAGCATAAACCGGGAAGAATTGCCTTGTGTTTAACCTGCTTTAGTCTTTAGATAGGTGGGTATACAAGTTAGATAAAAAGGCTGCTCACTAATGACCATTTCCCCCCAACCCTACTCACAATGTAGCAATGAAATAAAATGATCTAGTATCTCATGGTAGACACACTTGGTGCACTTGCTGGTATCATCCTTACCATGGTTTGCAAGCATCTAGAGGGGCCCCATGTTGGACATATAAGCATTATAACATAGAGTTGCATTTGTTTTTCTCCATATATTTACTCTAAAATGAAAAAAATTACCTTTTCTTTAGAGGCTTCTAGCAGCCGCATTTTGACATATCAGCCTCTGCAAGTTCCCTTAATGGACTTTCAATTGCGAATCATTATTAAATTATGTTCCAGTTTATGTTCTGCTCACTATTTACGGTTATGACTTGGCATTTTTCTAAAGCTTTTTATTCTGCCTTTTAAACGGCAGCCTACAGCAGGACACAAATTTTAGCACTTTGGCTCCCCACGATTTAAAGTTTTGTATATAAAGGTTTCGTACAATAATAGTGACGCGGGCACAAAGCGTTATTGTTTTCCTACCTTGCAAATTATACCTTCCAAACCTCACAGCTCAGGAGAACCCAATTCAGTGCCTTAGAAAGAAACCTGCGTCAAGTAGGAATCCAAAAACAAAATGGTGCATTTAAAGCATCCCTCCAGATGTTTGAGAAGGACAACTCCCAGCATTACCAACCAAGGAATAATGATGAATCCTGGTTTCCATCGGGAAATTTGGATTTCCAAAATCCGCAGATCTGACATTTTTTCCTAGATTTTTGAAACTCAGAAACTTTTAGCAAAACGTCAGGAAATCGAAAATTGTAAAAATAATCATCAAGTAATTGAAAATTAGATTTTCGGAACTTGGACGGAACAGCTGTTGACTTGACAGTTTGGTTCACCTCTACCAGGGAATGCTGGGAGTTGTACTTTTTAAACAGCTGGATATAAATAATGTCTAGGAATTGCTAGTATAGAAAAAAGTCTTTTTTTTTTTACCTTTTGACCTTTTAAAGTGGCAGTAACATGGGGGCGTGGCTTATAACTCTTCGCTCTTAGGCAACAATATTCCCTATGGTCATAATTATTCCCATTATATAAAATATTTACATGCAGGTTATGGATGCTTTATTTTACATGTTGTGCATCCTTGTACATTGAATGGACATTAGACTTTACCTGTCCTTGGATGGGGATTATGTGACTGGCAGGAGGGTTCGGGGAAATAATATTTTAAAAAAAAAAAAAACGATTTCAAGTTTGAATTTGCAAAGCTGCAAACTTTTTTTAACAAGTAAAACCTGCAAAGGGAAATAACTAAAACCTGTCGTTAGTGTTTGTTTTAAAAGGTTTTCTGGTTCTCTCGTGGTTTTTTTTTCATTATACTAATGGAGCTGCCATACATTTCCTCTATAAGTTTCAATTAAGCCTCTTTCTGTAACTGAATAATAGATTTTAACATACACCAACTGCGGATAAAGGAGCTCAACCTCCTAGCAACTTATATCTCTGATAGGCTGATTTAATGGACCAATCATAACTGAATTATAATTGGTTGCTACTAGGGATGAATGAAACAGGCGGTATCCGTTAAACCTTCGAAACCGCAGGTAAATGTAAAAGTATGTCGCGGTTGTACATTTACGACTATTCAGCAGTATGAAAACCTTGATAATACTAGAGTATGTACGTGGAACCGTTTCAGGAACAAAACTCCCAGGGAGGCATAGTTATAAAGGCGCGGTATCACAATTTTGCAATACCGCGCATTTAACAGCCGGTATTTTTATGACTGTGATTATAATTTCACAACCACGAACATAATTGGATGATCGCGGTCATTAAAATGGCGGACGTTAAATGTGCTGTATTGCAAAATTGCGATACTGCGCCTTTATAAATATTCCCCCCTGGGAAGTTCTGTTCCGATAGCGGATCCTCGGAACCTATTGATGATCCAAAAATCCGATTGAATTGGAATTTTCTCATTTTCAATAGCATTTCCATCTTTTCAATAGACATTTTTAATATTCAAATGGAATTTTCGATGTTTCGATTTTTTAATTTTCAATGAAAAGTTTCAAAAATTTCGATATAGTCTGTTGGATCCGTAGATTTTCGAATCCGACAGTTTCAAATTAAAACCAGGTTTGTTTCGCAACTGGGATTCAACAGCGCAAAGACAGGAGAAAATCTATTTCCACTTGGAGTAAATCTGATGACATTCCTAAAGGTGCCCATACATTAGTATTGACCCACCAACCAATCAGCGAGTAGCTATATTCAATAAATATTTCTGGAACCGCCAACCGAAATTCGATTGCGAGGTCCCATCTGGCTCTATTCATTTTGCGATTGTAGGTCAGTTGCAAAGAACAACGTGAAGGGCAGTTCCAGGAATATTTATTGAATGTTTCAGAATGGTCAGCGGGTAAGTACTAATATATGGGCTCCTTAAAGTGTATGTATACTGAAAAAATGACTTAATTTTAATCTATAAATAACTACATGTAAGTAGCACTATGAGGTGGGTGTGTTGCTGTGTTGCCTTCAATACAATACTTGTTTTGCTCGGGCTCTGACCACTGACCCGACTATTTTTCCCCTTACCAACTGTCAATACTGCATACAGTATACAGCACACCAACTGTCAAACTGCATACAGTATACAGCACACCAACTGTCAATACTGCATACAGTATACACACACATCCCAACTGCATACAGTATACAGCACACCAACTGTCAAACCATTTCAGCTACAGCAAAACTGCTTACAGAAATGCTAAAATGTAAGATGCTTCAGATTGGATATATAATGGAAGAGGGGCAGATCAACAAAAAAATTGTACAGTGATAGTTGGGATGAATATTAGTTTCCACTAATGGGCAATTTAAAAAAACAAATTTTCCAGTGTACATACCCTTTAACTCTCCAGTGAGCTCCTCTACCTTCCCCCATGAATTAGAAAAGTAAGAACAGGCTAATTCCCATCAGGTAGTTTTCTTGCCCATGCACTGCAGGATCTCTGTGTAGGAAGCACTTGAACATATAAGTTATTACCCAGCGCTATTTGGGGTGAATAATCTGTCGTTATTAAAACTATTTCTAGTTAAAAGCATTTTGTCCTAGTGTTGCCCAGTGAGATTAGAGTAGAAATTTAAAGGCGCAGAAATAAAACCTTTCCTGTACGAGCCTGTCTGTTCTCTACGCCGACTGAACAAAGGGGAAGTGGAAAAGGTTAAGTTTTCAAAAGACGTCTCAAAGTTTTCATCTCGGGGCCTAATTATCCTTGCGCTGTATTCAATGGGAAAAACGAATAGTTGCCATGGTAACGCTTGGGAGAACGGACGGAATTATTATGAAGAGACATTAAGGACAGTTTAGCTGAAGTTCAAGAGTTTGGATTGGGGGGAGACCAAGGGATAGGGGGTAATATCAGTAATTGCATTGGATTGCTTGGATCCCTCCACTTTCATGATTGGCCAGATAAATTAACTGTCATTACAAATATTAGAATTTCATTTATTTCGTCCAGTGGTTCTCAAACTTTCTCTTTCTTTAGCAATGCAGTCTATTTCCACCGCACTCCTGTCTTCTTATTGGTATAATTAGCCGTCGTTTATACACCTTACCATGTATACTGTACGCAGATCTGTTAATAACCAATGTAGTTACACTGTACAACATAACCAATGTAAAGCTGTGCACACACAAGCAGATATTTTTCGGGCAATCAATCAATATTCTTGGAATTTTGCATGGTCAGCCTGAAGCATCTCTGGTACTATGTGCCCACAACTCTCCGATGTCAGACAAAAGGCCAATCGGACATGGGGAAAAATCTCGACCAATCGTGCTGTCTTCTATGGCCAATTGGTTGCAGCTAATGGTTGGACGCACTGAATGGAACAATAGGCCAGGCCAGGCCCTGTGTACACAGCTTAACTTATACCAGTGTGTCTCTCTGTTGGCACCCAGTGTACCCCACACACCCTTTCAGAAACCCTTTACTATAACGCCCAGTGTACCCCACACACCCTCTCAGAAACCCTGTACTATAACACCCAGTGTACCTCACACATCCTTCTATAAACCTTGTACTATAACACCCAGTGTACCCACACACCCTCTCAAAACCTGTACTATAACCACACAACTATACACCCAGTGTACCCCACACACCCTTTCAGAAACCCTGTACATACACCCCCAGTGTACCCCCCACACACCCTCTCAGAAACCCTGTACTATAACACCCAGTGTACCCCACACACCCTTTCAGAAACCCTGTACTATAACACCCAGTGTACCCCACACACCCTCTCAGAAACCCTGTACTATAACACCCAGTGTACCCCACACACCCTTTCAGAAACCCTGTACTATAACACCCAGTGTACCCCACACATCCTTCTATAAACCTTGTACTATAACAACCAGTGTACCCCACACACCCTCTCAGAAACCCTGTACTATAACACCCAGTGTACCCTACACACCCTCTCAGAAACCCTGTACTATAACACCCAGTGTACCCCACACATCCTTCAATAAACCTTGTACTATAACACCCAGTGTACCCCACACACCCTCTCAGAAACCCTGTACTATAACACCCAGTGTACCCCACACACCCTCTCAGAAACCCTTACTATACACCACCCGTGTACCCCACACACCCTTTCAGAAACCCTGTACTATAACACCCAGTGTACCCCACACACCTTTCAGAAACCCTGTACTATACACCCAGTGTACCCACACATCCTTTTATAAACCTTGTACTATAACACTCAGTGTACCCCACACACCCTCTCAGAAACCCTGTACTATAACATCCAGTGTATCCCACACATCCTTCTATAAACCTTGTACTATAACACCCAGTGTACCGCACACATCCTTCTATAAACCTTGTACTATAACACCAAGTGTACCCCACACAACCTTCTATAAACCCTGTACCATAATACCCAATGTACCCCACACACCCTTTCAGAAATCCTGTACTATAACACCCAGTGTACCCCACACACCCTCTCAGAAACCCTGTACTATAACACCCAGTGTACCCCACACATCCTTCTATAAACCTTGTACTATAACACCCAATGTACCCCACCACCCTTTCAAAATCCTGTCTATAACACCCAGTGTACTCCACACAGCCTCTCAGAAACCCTGTACTATAACACCCAGTGTACCCCACACACACCCTCTCAGAAAACCCGGGTCAGTAGCGCTAAAATTGCAGTTTTGTTTTTTACAATTATTTCCTGTTTATAAAATTGGTTATATGTGTTCTACTTACTGGTAAACACAGTATATTACGTAAAGAGTTAGATAATAGAAAATAGTCTAAAAAACCTTTGCCTTCATTTATTTAGTTATACCATGGCATATTTAAATCAGAAATCTGCACCCAACACTGTTTTTTCTTATCTGTAGGAGTTGGTGTGCTGCGTAACAAATTATTTTGGAACACGCAAACAAATGATGCCATGTAGATATGTATGACACCTTTACTTCCACTTAACTTAGATTATTATACAAATAAAAGTGACTAACGTGGTACTTGATATTGCCAATGTGCCCCATCCACAAGGCAAGTTAAAAAAAACTACCCCTGCGCCCCAACTCACCCATAAGGAGACATTTTGTTTCAGGTGCCGTTCCCCCTTGAAACTCCCCTGGATTTTGTCATGACATTGCACCACCAAACTTCTGTAGGAAGAAAGAGCAAGGCATAATCAGTGAAATCACTTCATTTATAAATAAAACCAACGTGATTTTGAAAGTCCATATTGTGTCTTTCAAAATCAGAGTTAAAGGCCGTTTTCTAGCATATGGTGATAATAGACAGTCTGAAATCTGTATGGAAATGCAATGAGACGCACACATAGAAGCCAGATAATGGCAGACTGTTTTATTGGGTCAATGCATTGGTGTAATCTTATCTCCCTAATGGGAGTCTGTAACTGGAATTAAGTTTACAGGCCGGAATTCTAGGACAGGTGTTTAGGAGATGAAATGTGCAGGTAATGGACACAATTAATTACTTGCCTTCAACTCTCAGATGTTCCATTTAATTACAGATCAAAAAGATACATTAATGAATAGTATTTATCTTAAAAAATAATATGAATAAACACAAAATAAATGAAATTAGCAAAGGGACCTACCACTAACTGAGTTACCTATCTATTAATCACATTGTTGTTTTTTTATCTTAAAGCTAAACTATTGTATTTACCTGTGGAATCTATAATTGTATGGGAGGTTGGAGCAGATTTCCTAACCTCTAGTTTTGCGGTCATTAAAAAGTTAATAGCTTTAAACTTTTTGCTACCAATGCTCGGCACTCTATCAGCCTTACTTCAAAGAAAATAATTTTGATATATTGTACAGGTCAGTGAATTAAGGCGAGGAACTGACCTTCCTGGCCTGTAACAATATTGCAAAAATATTTTCATTAAAGGGTCTCCATACAAGTGCCCTTTATTAAAAGAGCACATTGCTGCCTTAAAGGGCATGTCCACCCCAATTTAACCCACTAATGGCCCCACTCTGTAGTGTATAAAAATCATTACCTACATCCCAGCTCCAAATGGTTCTCCTGTAATGTCCCCCCAAAGTTATAAAAACTGCCCACCAGGAGCCTGGCCACCATGAAATTGTTTTCCGCCTCTGAGCTGTCCTCTCAGAGGTTTTTGGCTTGCTCAGAGCAGCCCTTCACTCCCTCCCCCTCCCTCTCCCACCCATTTTCCTCTCCTCCCTCTCCCTCCCCTAGTGTAAAATCCCTTTCCCAGATAGTAGGGATAGTTCCCACAGCCCCAACCGCAATAAAATATTTATAAAAAAGTCCCCCGATCTTTACTTACCTTCCCTCTCTCCTCCGGCGTTCTGCCTCTCCGCCAATCACCAACGCGGCGGCTGGTCCGGCCCCCTGCTTGCAGTTCTGTGCAGCAGAAGGCCGGGCATTGCAGCGGAGGAGAGAGGGAAGGTAAGTAACGAATGGGGACTTTCGTATAAATATAATATATAGCGGTTGGGGCTCTGGAAACTAGCCCTACAACATTTTTTAAAAGGGGTGGACACGCCCTTTAAAAATGGCTCCAGTATCATGCATCTATCTGCAAATTATGCAAACTTATAGCAGTATAAAATTCTCCACTGCGGCTGTCAATCAGTGTTCGCGCATGCGCATTTTCTCTATGACATCTCACACAACTAAAGCCAGCTCTTCTTTCCCCGTATCCTCACTCCACCTCTCCAACACGTTACACAACGGAATCTTCAGGGAGCATGTGCGAAACCTCTCAGAGGCGCTACTTGAGGTGACACTAAATACTAAGACTCTTCGTTTCTCTGTAACCTGATTCAGGCCGTGCAGAACAACCATGTGAAGTATCACAGAAAGGTATTGGTCATGTCACAGTATTCATTGTGGTCTACAGTTGGGCTAATTTTAGTTGGGGGTGTAGACATGCCCTTAAGATCCAGAGAAGCTAAGAATCATCCTACTAGGCTTTGAAAAAGACCGGCAGTGTAGAGCTGAGAGCACTGGGGATAAAAAACTTTTAAAGCTACTAACCTGTTAATAACAGCAAACTCTAGGTAGGAAAACGTGTTCCTACCTCTTACATAATAGTGAGTAATATACCACTTAGCAAGCGGATGCAATCCAAAAAAAACAGACCTCATTGCGCCTAGTGAGGCTTTAGCCCTTAAGCCCCTTTTGTTCCCTTTTGTGACAGAAGTTTTAACAAGAAACAACAGAAATGGTTGAAGAAATGTCTAGTCTGCTCTAACTTATTCCCAGGATCCAATTAGACAGCTGCTTCTATTTTCCAACTGTATTAAAACAATGCCAACTGTCTGCTGATTGGTTGTGACATTGCTCCAATTCACTTTTTTTGCAAATAACATTTCACACCCTTCTGAATGAACATGTAGATTCTGCGTCTGGTTCCAGTCATATTTTCTGTAAGCGGCTCCCTCTAAAAACAAAAGAATTTCAGTTATATAGAGCTGGAGATTTTTATTTTTTATTTTTTGCCTGTTACACGTTGGACAGATCTACACAGTCTGATTGCTCTGCTTTGACAGTGTAAATGATATAGGAAACCATTTTATTATTCTTCACTAAAGGTATTGGAGAAGATTTGCATATCCATAAGCTGTTTCCCAGTGCACTGAAAGCATTAAGACATCATAAAAAGAAAGAGGGAGAGGGCAGAGAAGAGTAAGAAAGTACCACAATTAAATTCCATGTTGCCAAGCAACCACGTGGATGCCAGCATACACAATTAAACATACATATGTATACATTGTATCTGCATTTATACTTAATTACTGGGTTTGCAAAATACCTTGTATCTTTCAAACACAACATAGAATGCACACATTTTTAGTTTTGTGATATTGGGGTTTAAAAAACAGTATTTGGGTTGGGATCTAAGTTTTATTCCCCTTGAAACCAGAATTTTATGTTCTCTCATTTACTCTGTTTGGCACTAAATTAACAGTATGGTGAGCAGATCTATAGCTACTAGTAAGTCTCATTTATTAAGGAACCAAGCCTTTTTAAATTTGAAATATTTTACAAAGTATAGCTTTGGTTTTTTGGTTACCGTTTTTAAGATTTTTAAAGGACATGTCAACCCCGCAAATAAAAAATTGGATGTTGGTAATCCATCTCCAAACCAAAAAACTGTAAGATTTAGAAATCTGAGAGGTCTAAGTCTAACCTAAAATGGTGACTGATGTTCTGATATACCTCATTCTGCTTCCTGGTTCTTCCAGTTAGCAGCGTTCACTCATGGATGTGACAGGTGACATCACAGCCAATGACTGATTGCTATTCCTTTAGGTGCCTTCTCTGAGCATGTTTGAGCTTGTAAAGAGCTTGGACGTCTTGAGCGGGAGGCGTAAACCTTTAGAGAGGCAGAGGGATGGAGAAGAAGAACATTTCTCCACATAAAAGGTTCGTCCTACATCTCGTCATGTTTGGGATGTTATTACCTACGGTATATATTATTTTAATGTTGATTTGAATTCCTATGTGTTTAGCTGTTAAAAAGAGCACATCCTTATGGCAGTCCCCAAACCCACGGGCTTAGACTGTATAAACCAGGACGGATGGATGAAACCGGCAATTCCGTTTTCGTAGAATTCAGAACCATTCTGCTTCAAACCCAACTGAATTGGATTTTTAATTGGTTGAATTTTTAGTGGACCACACGACTGGCCCAAATGAAATTTCAACCGTGGTTCGTTCGATACCCGGCATATTTGGGATCAGTCTGTTGGGATGAAATATCGGCCCATGTGTACCCACCTAAGGAAGCTTCTTGGATGTGGGGTTAAGGGCAAGTCCCACCCCCAAAACTATAATTTTCTATGTTATTGGCCTGATTCGAGTTTTTAAAACAGTGGTGCATCCACAGAAACATGAATTTGAACATTCTTTTCCCCCAGGATCTAATGTAACTTCTTTTAATTTTACTATACGCCTTTCTCGACTGAGAGTAGCAACATTGCATATTTACTTCATTGTAGGGACATTTTAGGGCAATATAAAGAATCCAGAACATTAAGGCTAAAAAAAAAAATCTCAATTATCCATCATTATTTAAACTTGAAAAATATATTTTGCTTATAAGAGAAATTGTACCGTGTGCCAGAAACTCCCACACAGGATTGACTCACTTCTGGTGAAACTGATTGAGTTCGTTTTTTCTTGTTATGGTTTTTAAAGACACACTAACCTAAAAAAATGAAGGGAAATGCAGCCAGTCCATTCCTACTACAGTTATTTATTTTGGCTTGAAAAAGGGCAAATTATTGTTCTTTTTATTCTTCTTCTCTTTTATTCCACCTATTTTGGGATTTGAGCATTTGACCCCCAAATCAGTACAAACGTGTTGGACACTTAAGCTGGGTCCACACAATGAGATATTTCGGTCCGATCGACCGATAGTTCAGTGTATTGGTCGATCGGACCGAAATTATTGCATCCCCGAATCGCCCATGTCCGACCGTCGTTCGTCCGAATCAGACGAAGGACGATCGGACATGGTGGAAAACCTCGGTCGAGGTAACTATCGGACGCGGCTGCTTTTGCCGCGACCGTCAGTCCTTCCTCCTGGCTGACCGGTCAAAAGAATCTATGGAATTGCTTTCACGTTATACGCAAATACAGACAATGACATTCACTTTGAATGGACATGGAATTAAAGCCTACTTGCCACTCTTGATTAAATGCAAATGATCTCAGAGTTATCAAACCCGATTAGCACTTTCTTGATTAAATCCACCTGATCTGAGGTGCACTCTACACAAATTTCAAAATAAAAATCCTAAAATGACAAATAAAAGCACAATAATAAATATACGTATATATACTCAAGCACGGTTTGAAATGTACATCCCCTCTTTTATTGCAATATTAAAATTTAAAACTCACAGAACACCCAACATGCATTAATGACATCACAACCAATGGTTGACTGCCATTTCCCTTGCTGTATTCTCTGCACATGCTCTAGCATATAAAAGCTCTCTGAGCAGAAGGAGGAGGCAGATACCTTTTCTAGAATGGAAGAGAAGTTATCATTAAATATCTAGTTTCAACTGCGTGTAATGAAGTGGTAAAAATAACAGTTGGGGGTCTCAGCAGAAGCTAACAAGTCACCAGTTTTTTGTTTTCAGGGTTTACATGCCCTTTAACTTTTTTTGCTTCCATTCTGTTTATAGCAAAATATGAATTTTTCTAAACGTATGGTCTTCCCTAGACTTGATAGGAAATAAACTACAGTTTTTTGTATGAAAAGGAAAGGAATGTGTTAAAGACATTTGGTCACTGTTAAATTTCTGTGCCTAAAAGGCAGGATGTGATGTAAGATGGTCTATGCCCAGCAGACGTGGGTCTCTGGGCTTTAATACGATTCACTCATTTTGGCTGTCAGATTCTAGGCAGCAAAGCTGCAGTTTGATGTTGTGATCTCCTGTGCACTAAAAAGTGTGTGAAGTGTACACCTAGGCTGGGTACACACCGGACAAAAGTTGTCCTCAGCGACGATCTGGATGAACGAGCGACCGAGATTGGTCGTGTACATCATACAATATTTACGTCTGACCGCCCGATACATGAAAATATTGGTTGGTTGGCCGCAAATATTGTATGTTGTGTACCCAGCCTTAGTCTTCCACCACATGGTGAATTATGGGAACTGCCCCCTAGTACCCAGAGGTTAATTTTCATAAATCAACCAGCAGCCACAACAAAGGGAGAGGTGAGACCCAGCTTGTTGTTGTATCTTTTATATAGCTGGTCTATCTTTGTCAATATGCTCTGTCTATTGGGACAATGTTGCCTGCTGACTTTAGTTTCCCACATCAACTTTGAGAAACACAAGGGGCCTGATTTACCCACGTGTGCTGTGCTACAAATAGGGATTAAACTCGTGCTAACCCAATATTGAATAGGTTAGCACAAGTTTTACTGCATAATTGCAATCTATTTAATAAAGGATTTGCACCACTTTAACTCCACAATTTAAGACCAGCTAATGGCTGGTGGCACTGGGGTAAAATTCCTTTTGGGATTTACCACCAGGTGCAAATCCAGTATTAAATCCCAAAAGCCACATTTGCCTGGGTAAATGAGGCCCCTAGTAGAGCAGATTAGCAGGACTATTAGTACGGATTTACTGTGTTTTGTACATTGTTAAGAAATGGCAAGTTTTTCTTGTAACTAATAAAAAATAATTTTTGTCCGATTTGTGAACCCTTTTAGCAACCCCATTTCCTGTCAACCCAAGAAGCCACAAGGGCGCAGAAACACGCGGGGTACAATTAGGTGTGACTTTGTCATTTGCAAGCAATTTTTTGCAAATGTGAAAGTTTAATTTTATTTTCCTGTGTGAATACCAACGATTAAAAAGGTCACAATATTAATTTTAATGTGTAAAACCACTGATGATTGTCTTTAGAATTGGTTTCAGATTTATAACTTGCTGTGCAAGGCTGAATACGTGGCAAAGTAAATGATCTGAAGAAATAATACTCTTACCCATTACTGAGAACTAGAATTTTTCCTAAATATTACAGAAATATTTTTGGTTGATCTGTCCCCTATCTCTTTAGATATCCAATCTGAAGCATCTTACATTTCAAATGTCATTCAAGTTCCTTATTATCATAAACTCTGCTGCAGTGTGCAGATTTGCTGTAACTGTTAATATGACAGAATTGCATGGCGGGAAATTCAGTCTCTCATTGCTGTCTCATGTAATAACTGAGCATGCTTGACTAATATCAGATTGAAGAAGTATCGGTTAAGAATGGGAGGGATATTTATTACATGTATTATTTGTAATTAAATTAGGTAATTAAGTTTAAGTTAATTGTATTCTTTAATTCTTCTTTATGAGATGAGTTACCTGTAGATGTAGCTTTATTTAAGTACAAAAAATAATGATCTACATAATGAAATAAACCATTTTTGTTATATTGCCTGCAAAAGGTTTTTGGATAGGCTCACAGCAAACTCTCTGTTTCTTGATTTGAGGCAAAAAAGGTATTTTCTACTTGTTCTAATGGAAAATGCTATTTATCTTCCCTATAAATGCCACAGCTGTTCTAAAAGACGTATTCTAAGAGTCTGATGTTCACTAAAAATAATTCTGCTGCCTATGCCACCTGGAGTTTGGATGACAGGTCCTTAGAAAACAAAGAAAATCGTGGATTGGCTAAGGGACCAGATGAGTGTGACCATGGAAATGCATTTAAAGGAGAACTAGGGTCTCCAAGCAGTAAGGGTTAAAGGCTGCCGCCAAAACAAGACCAGGATCACATCTCTAAGTGCAATCCCATGAAAAGCTATGAAACTGAAAGGTTTTACTTGGTGAGGGTGTGTGGGGTACACGGTGTTATAGTACAGGGTTTCTGAGAGGGGTTGTGGGGTACACTGGGTGTTATAGTACAAGGTTTATTGAAGGATGTGTGGGTACACTGGGTGTTATAGTACAGGGTTTCTGAGAGGGTGTGTGGGGTACACTGGGTGTTATAGTACAGGGTTTCTGAGAGGGTGTGTGGGGTACACTGGGTGTTATAGTACAAGGTTTATAGAAGGATGTGTGGGGTACACTGGGTGTTATAGTACAGGGTTTCTGAGAGGGTGTGTGGGGTACACTGGGTGTTATAGTACAGGGTTTCTGAGAGGGTGTGTGGGGGTACACTGGGTGTTATAGTACAGGGTTTCTGAAAGGGTGTGGTGGGGGTACACTGGGTGTTATAGTACAGGGTTTCTGAGAGGGTGTGTGGGGTACACTGGGTGTTATAGTACAGGGTTTCTGAAAGGGTGTGTGGGGTACACTGGGTGTTATAGTACAGGGTTCTGAGAGGGTGTGGTGGGTACATGGGTGTTATAGTACAAGGTTATAGAAGGATGTGTGGAGGTACAACTGGGTGTTATAGTACAGGGTTTCTGAGAGGGTGTGTGGGGTACACTGGGCGTTATAGTAAGGGTTTCTGAAAGGGTGTGTGTGGGTTACTGGGTGCCAACAGAGAGACACACTGGTATAAGTTAAGTGTGTACACAGGGCTGGCTGGCCTATGTTCCTTCAGTGCGTCCAACCATTAGCTGCAACCAATTGGCCATAGAAGACAGCACGATTGGTCGAGATTTTTCCCCATGTCCGATTGGCCTTTTGTCTGACATCGGAGAGTTGTGGGCACATAGTACACAGAGATGCTTCAGGCTGACCATGCAAAATTCCAAGAATATTGATTGATTGCCCGAAAAATATCTGCTTGTGTGGCACAGCTTTACATTGGTTATGTTGACAGTGTAACTACATTGGTTATTAACAGATCTGCGTACAGTATACATGGTAAGGTGGAAACGACGGCTAATTATCCAATAAGAAGACAGGAGTGCGGTGGAAATAGACTGCATTGCTAAAGAAAGAGAAAGTTTGAGAACCACTGGACGAAATAAATGAAATTCTAATATTTGTAATGACAGTTAATTTATCTGGCCAATCATGAAAGTGGAGGGATCCAAGCAATCCAATGCAATTACTGATATTAACCCCTATCCCTTGGTCTCCCCCCATCCAAAATCTTGAACTTCAGCTAAAATGTCCTTAATGTCTCTTTCATATATTCCGTCCGTTTCCCAAGCGTTACCATGGCAACTATTCGTTTTTCCCATTGAATACAGCGCAAGGATAATTAGGCCCCGAGATGAAAACTTTGAGACGTCTTTTGAAAACTTAACCTTTTCCACTTCCCTTGTGTCAGTCGGCGTAGAGAACAGACAGGCTCGTACAGGAAAGGTTATGTTTTTCTGCGCCTTTAAATTTCTACTCTAATCTCAAGGGCAACACTAGGACAAAATGCTTTTAACTAGAAATAGTTTTAATAACGACAGATTATTCACCCAAATAGCGCTGGGTAATAACATATGTTCAAGTGCTTCCTACACAGAGATCCTGCAGTGCATGGGCAAGAAAACTACTGATGGGAATTAGCCTGGTCTACTTTTCTAATTCATGGGGAAGGTAGAGGAGCTCACTGGAGAGTTAAAGGGTATGTACACTGGAAAATTTGTTTTTTTAAATTGCCCATATGTGGAAACTAATATTCATCCCAACTATCACGTGACAATTTTTTTGTTGATCTGCCCCTCTTCCATATAATATCCAATCTGAAGCATCTTACATTTTAGCATTTCTGTAAGCATTTGCTGTAGCTGAATGGTTGACAGTTGGTGTGCTGATACTTTGCAGTATTGACAGTTGTGTGCTGTATAGTATGCAGTATTGACAGTTGGTGTGCTGTATATGTATGCAGTATTGACAGTGGTGTGTGCTGTATACTGTATGCAGTATGACAGTTGGTGTGCTGTATACTGTATGCAGTATTGACAGTTGGTGTGCTGTATACTGTATGCAGTATTGACAGTTGGTGGCTGTATTAGTATGCAGTATTGACAGTTGGTTGTGTGCTGTATACTGTATGCAGTATTGACAGTTGGTAAGGGGAAAAATAGTCGGGTCGTGGTCAGAGGCCGAGCACAAAAAGTATTGTATTGAAGGCAACACAGCAACACACACCCACCTCATAGTGCTACTTACATGTAGTTATTTATAGATTAAAATTAAGTCATTTTTTCAGTATACATACACTTTAAGGAGCCCATATATTAGTACTTACCCGTGCCATTCTGAAACATTCAATAAATATTCCGGAACTGCCCTTCACGTTGTTCTTTGCAACTGACCTACAATCGCAAAATGAAGAGCCAGATGGGACCTCGCAATCGAATTTCGGTTGGCGGTTCCAGAAATATTTATGAATATAGCTACTCGCTGATTGGGTGGTGGGTCAATACTAATGTATGGGCACCTTTAGGAATGTCATCGATTTACTCCAAGTGGAAATAGATTTTCTCCTGTCTTTGCGGTTGAATCCCAGTTGCGAAACAAACCTGGTTTTAATTTGAAACTGTCGGATTCGAAAATCTACGGATCCAACAGACTATATCGAAATTTTTGAAACTTTTCATTGAAAATTAAAAAATCGAAACATCGAAAATTCCATTTGAATATTAAAAATGTCTATGAGAAAGATGGAAATGCTATTGAAAATGAGAAAATTCCAATTCAATCGGATTTTTGGATCATCAATAGGTTCCGAGGATCCGCTATCGGAACAGAACTTCCCAGGGGGGAATATTTATAAAGGCGCAGTATCGCAATTTTGCAATACAGCACATTTAACGTCCGCCATTTTAATGACCGCGATCATCCAATTATGTTCGTGGTTGTGAAATTATAATCACAGTCATAAAAATACCGGCTGTTAAATGCGCGGTATTGCAAAATTGTGATAACGCCGCCTTTATAACTATGCCTCCCTGGGAGTTTGTTCCTGAAACGGTTCCACGTACATACTCTAGTATATCAAGGTTTTCATACTGCTGAATAGTCGTAAATGTACAACCGCGACAACTTTTACATTTACCTGCGGTTTCGAAGGTTTAACGGATACCGCCGTTTCATTCATCCTAGTAGCAACCAATTATATTCAGTTATGATTGGTCCATTAAATCAGCCTATCAGAGATATAAGTTGCTAGGAGGTTGAGCTCCTTTATCCGCAGTTGGGTGATGTTAAAATCTATTATTCAGTTACAGAAAGAGGCTTAATTGAAACTTATAGAGGAAAGTATGGAGCTCCATTAGTTATATGAAAAAAAAAACCACGAGAGAACCAGAAAACCTTTTAAAACAAACACTAACGACAGGTTTTAGTTATTTCCCTTTGCAGGTTTTACTTGTTAAAAAAGTTTGCAGCTTTGCAAATTCAAACTTGAAATCGTTTTTTTTTTTTAAAAATTATTTCCCCGAACCCTGCCAGTCAAATAATCCCATCCAAGGACAGGTAAAGTCTAATGTCCATTCAATGTACAAGGATGCACAACATGTAAAATAAAGCATCCATAACCTGCATGTAAATATTTTATAATGGGAATAATTATGACCATAGGGAATATTGTGCCTAAGAGCGAAGAGTTATAAGCCACGCCCCCATGTTACTGCCACTTTAAAAGGTCAAAAGGTAAAAAAAAAAAGACTTTTTTCTATACTAGCAATTCCTAGACATTTATTTATCCAGCTGTTTAAAAAGTACAAACTCCAGCATTCTGGTAGAGGTGAACCAAACTGTCAAGTCAACAGCTGTTCCGTCCAAGTTCCGAAACTAAATTTCAATTACTTGATGATTATTTTACACATTTTCGATTTCCTGACGTTTTGCTAAAAGTTTCTGAGTTTCAAAAATCTAGGAAAAAATGTCAGATCTGCGGATTTTGGAAATCCAAATTTCCCGATGGAAACCAGGATTCATCATTATTCCTTGGTTGGTAATGCTGGGAGTTGTCCTTCTCAAACATCTGGAGGGATGCTTTAAATGCACCATTTTGTTTGGATTCCTACTTGACGCAGGTTTCTTTCTAAGGCACTGAATTGGGTTCTCCTGAGCTGTGAGGTTTGGAAGGTATAATTTGCAAGGTAGGAAAACAATAACGCTTTGTGCCCGCGTCACTATTATTGTACGAAACTTTATATACAAAACTTTAAATCGTGGGGAGCCAAAGTGCTAAAATTTGTGTCCTGCTGTAGGCTGCCGTTTAAAAGGCAGAATAAAAAGCTTTAGAAAAATGCCAAGTCATAAACCGTAAATAGTGAGCAGAACATAAACTGGAACATAATTTAATAATGATTCGCAATTGAAAGTCCATTAGGGAACTTGCAGAGGCTGATATGTCAAAATGCGGCTGGCTAGAAGCCTCTAAGAAAAAGGTAATTTTTTCATTTTAAGTAAATATGGAGAAAAACAAATGCAACTCTATGTTATAATGCTTATATGTCCAACATGGGGCCCTCTAGATGCTTGCAAACCATGGTAAGGATGATACCAGCAAGTGCACCAAGTGTGTCTACCATGAGATACTAGATCCTTTTATTTCATGCTACATTGTGAGTAGGGTTGGGGGGAAATGGTCATTAGTGAGCAGCCTTTTTATCTAACTGTATACCCACCTATCTAAAGACTAAAGCAGGTTAAACACAAGGCAATTCTTCCGGTTTATGCTCTTGCAACTTTCCTGTCGATTACCTTTACAATCAAACTGAACACCGTTCGTAATGTGGCTCGGGAGATCCGGTCAGGTAACGTTGCTGCAACTTCACAGGTGAACTACAAGAATATGGCCACCTTAAGACGTTAACAACTAACTCCAAGATACAAATTCTTACTATGGTCTCCACACTAATTAGGGTTAAAGGAAATCCTGCAGTCTTTCATTTAAAATGAGCCATTAATCGCATTTCTGGCTGCAGCCTGTGAGAAATTATAATGTGATAAATGTTCAAATTTCCTGCTTCTGGTAATTTGAGTGACAGCTGCTCCTCCCCTGGGGAAAAGAGGAAGTACCTGCACAGACATTAAATAAAAAAAGAAAAGACCATTGAAAAGGGTAACTCAGAGGCTGGAGCAGGGCTGACAGATTTTCCCCGTCCCTAAGCTGGAGGGGGTGCGGGTGTGGTGGACAAGGAGGCATGGCAGAGGTGGATAATGGGCGATGCAGAGA
The DNA here is from genome assembly GCA_019447015.1 of Hymenochirus boettgeri. Lineage (NCBI taxonomy): Eukaryota > Metazoa > Chordata > Amphibia > Anura > Pipidae > Hymenochirus > Hymenochirus boettgeri. The sequence goes on along the minus strand of CM033476.1, from coordinate 22,606,156 downwards.
TTAGAGTGGGCAGGTGGAGGTGGTAGGCAGTGTAAGGGCCATTCTGGGGGGCAGGTCTGCCAGGTCCGTCTCTCCAAATAGAGAAGCCTGGCATGAATGAAAGTAATATTGCCGAACCTTTCAGCAATAACATCTCACAAATGGTACCTAGAGGTGTGATTTGTGGTTCATTTTGAGGGACGGCAGAAAGTTTTATATAACCCTAAGTAGTTTGGAGAAACTGGAGACCACAGTAAACCATAATTGTTCTAATTTTCCCGCAGCAAAGATATGTAACTTGGGGACGTCTTATTGGTGTGTTGGTGTGTGAAGGACACAAGGAATCCTATTTAAACAATAGACAAATCCCAGGCAGCTGCCAGTCTCTGCCCTGATGCTGTTGACACGCGTGTGTCTGTATCTGAGAATATATTTCAGGAAACTGAAGATCCTGTTAAGCAGTGTTAGCTTTGTCAAGTTGTCCCCTGTGCTCAGACTTTGTAATCAAGCACTTTCTTCCTTTAAGTAATGCGTGTTTTTACTAGGCCCCGGGAGAGGGTGAGCGAGTAATGTTATCCTAAATAATGGATGTCCATCCATTTTGACTGCTGGGATATTAAAATTCTGTTGTTCGGTGCATTGTTGTCTACACTCTCCACACGTCTATCTGTGTTCTTTGCCTACATTAGGAATGGAACGTATAGTGGAACATTGTGTCTTTTAGTTTTCTAAGGAATTACATTTTTTCTTGGCTTAGTAGAGCAAGTTTGGCACTTGTGTAAAGAGATACAACTTCTGTAATACTGTATAATACTGTAAATAATGTATTCGTACAAATGTGGAGACCATTCATTCTTCGTAACTTCTAATACTTGGAATCCTGGGAAAATGTCCAAAGAACATCAGATTTTAAGAGAGAAGGTCGTGGAAAACGTTGAGGCTATTATTGGGTGACTCAATTCATAGATGCCATCTTGAGACCTAACCAATGTTAGTGCAATTTTTACCAGTTGCAAACCTTCTAGTCAATGTGAATGTACTGGAATAGAATGGGGGATACAGGACCACAAAATCTGTAGACCACAGGAGTAATTAGATAGGGTAAATGGGTTGGAGCAAAATGTCTAGTTTGGATGCTGAGTCGGAATTCTCATTTTTCATCTCGGTGACCATGGTACAAATCCTGTAGAATTCCATATCAATGTTGTTATCACTGATTCGTACATTAACATTCTAATGCTTTATACTTCATATTATCCATTTGGGAGTTATAATTACAAAGCTAAAGCCAATATTTTTTGTTTAGTTCCCCTTTAAAAATTCTACATTATCCACATTTTATACTTCCAAACACCCGTGTTACTGGTAACATCTCCCACCAGTAAACCCTAATTAGGCAGTAAAATGTATTAGGTCGTTAGGTCATAATAATTGTAAATTGGCATCTAATGATATACTTCATATTATCCATATGGGAGGTATAATCATAAGCTAAAACCAAATTTTTTATATTTAGTTCCCCTTTAAATATTCTACATTATCCACATTACATACTTCCAAACACCGTGTTACTGGTAACTCTCCCAACCAGTAAACCCTAATTAGGCGTAAAATGTATAGATCGTTAGGTCATAATAATTGTAAATTGGCATTCAATGTTGTATACTTCATATTATCCATATGGGAGGTATAATCACTAAGCTAAAGCCAAATTTTTTATATTTAGTTCCCTTTAAATATTCTACATTATCCACATTACATACTTCCAAAACCCGTGTACTGGTAACATCTCCCAACCAGTAAACCCTAATTATGCAGTAAAATGTATTAGGTCATTAGGTCATTAGGTCATATTATCTGACTTCATGAAGGTTCTGCCCTGTTAAAAAATATTTAGCTGTGTTAAGAGTTTTTTCCCCAGAACCCAGTAATTATAATAAATGATTTAGCCTATTTCAAGATATTCTTTCCAGGCTTCTCACTCCAAGACACAATATATTTGCACAGCAAATACCACAGTGAAGTCGATTCGATTACCGTTGAACATTATTCTAGGGCTGGATAATTATTGCTCTTGCGCTCAGTGGGACTTCATCCTCACACAAGATCTGATGAAAAAAGTCTGCGGTTCAGGGTTTGCTAAAAAATGAATGGACATGTCGAGCTGAAAATGTAATTATGGCAAATATAAATGAGCTTTGAGTCCACATTTGATTGGTGTATACTACTAAGGCGGAGCCAGAGCAATGAATTATATATATATATATATAATATATATATATATATATATAATATATATATTAATATATATAATATACGGCTGTCTTTCGTATTACAAAGATCGAGAGAGACTGCTACTGGTTTTTGGCCGCAGACAGACAGGATCAAACCCTTGCCTCTTATGGACCCTCTGATTGACTCCTTGAGGGAGTAATAATTCTTCTGCTAGTTTCCAGATAGAGAGGGTGAAAGGTTAATTCTGGACACTTCCTACAATAGGAACAAGAAACAATGCAAAAAAACGAGAACAAGTAATTCGATTATTAATATTTTGCGGATTTTGGCAGCACGGTGGCTTGTGGTTATCCCTGATTCCTGCAATGCTGAAGTCCTGAGTTCGATTCCACCCTTGGACACATCTGCAAGGAGTTTGTATGTTCCATGTGCTTGCGTGGGTTTCCTCCGGGCACTTCGGTTTCCCCACAATCATAGACATACTGATAGGTTGTATGTGTGCATAAAGTGATTAGATTGTAAGCTCTTCGGGGCAGGGCCTGATGTGAATGTATACATGTAATTGTAAAGCACATACGGAAGATGTTGGCGCTATATAAATCCACACATAATAATAATAATAATAATAATAATAAAACGCTCCTCACACACCAAAAAACTTCAAAAAGACAACTACACTGTTAAAATTAACTTTTTTTAAAAGAAAAGTACCTTAGGAGGGAGGTAGGGCTGATTATTCTACCTCCGAATATTATTTGTTGAGGAACACCAGCTTGTACAGTTTTCATATGACAAGTTAGTGCCCTGGATTTTCCTATGTTAAAGGTAGTGCTGGAGGAAGCCTGGCAGAAGCAGTTTTCATAGAAACATATTGGGAAGTAGGAAGTACCAATCATACCACCTCCCCAACGGTAATTTTCATTTGAACAGTTTTTATCTCTATATAATGTAGCATCCCCATTCATCCAATGATGACATTTCTTTTACACAACTAACAAATGAACTGATGCACAGTTGGAAAATAAAAGGACCAGGCGAACACAAAGTTGTGTATTACTTATATTGTTCACCCAGAATTGTGTGCACAGACCAGCCGAGTTGTATCCATCATGAGAATACACCTTAGGGGCACATTGTATCCGTATCATGAGCATACACCATAGATGGTACATTGTATCCGTATCATGACGCTACACCTTAGAGGGACATTGTATCCGTATCATAAGCGTACACATAGATGGTACATTGTATCCGTATCATGAGCGTACACCATAGATGTACATTGTATCCGTATCATAAGCATACACCTAGAGGGCAATTGTAACGTATCATGAGCGTACAACATAGATGGTACATTGTATGTATCAGAGCGTACACCATAGATGGTACATTGTATCCGTATCATAAGCATACAACTTAGAGGGCACATTGTATCCGTATCATGAGTGTACACCTTAGATGGTACATTGTATCCGTATCATGAGCATACACCTAGATGGTACATTGTATCGTTATCATGAGCGTACACCATAGATGGTACATTGTATCCGTATATGAGCGTACACCTTAGATGGTACATTGTATCCGTATCATGAGCATACACCATAGATGGTACATGTATCCGTATCATGAGATACCATAGATGGTACATTGTATCGTATCATGGAAATACACCTTAGAGGGTACATTGTATCCGTATCATGAGTGTACACCTTAGAGGGTACATTGTATCCGTATCATGAGCGTACACCATAGATGGTACATTGTATCCGTATCATGAGCGTACACCTTAGAGGGTACATTGTATCCGTACATGAGCGACACCTTAGAGGGTACATGTATCGTATCATGACCGTACACCTTAGAGGGTATACTGGTGTATATGGTGGTGAAGGCAATTAAGTCCATTAACCAGAAATACCGGTACCGTTTCCTTCTATTGATCCCATCTTTGTATGAGTCACCACTGCACCTCATTACTATTGGCTGAGAGTAGGCCGATTACCTGGACCTTATGCTAAGATGCCCCATGTACTTTTCCGATATCTGAATATTAAATCCAACAGAGTTGCCTTATATCAGAACGTGTATGGGCTGATAACAATCACCCTCGATACTGACAAACTACGAACATGCACGATGAAGATGATTGGTCTGGGTGGAAAATTTCTATTAATCGCCATTGACTCCGTTTTCTACCAGTAGAGGGAGGCAATAAAATCAATTTGTGCGTGGCAAAACGTTCCTGCTTCCTATAGCACGCAGATCTTTGCCGGCCTAATTTTCCAGCACTCCCAAATTCATGGCATATTAATTCACAAACTAGATCTCATATGTACGGGCCCCTTAGGCCTCTTGATGGTAAAAGCCTTTGTAGATTTACCCCCAGTGTTCTTATAATACCGAGTCCCCCTACTGGCGATATTTACTGTGCTTATGTGAGTAATGGCATTACTAATTAGACAGATTAGTGTGAAAAGGAAATTAGCTAGGCATTAGCCATAAAATGAATGGAACTCAATGAGAACACAGCGTCTCTTACAGGCGAATCATCTCCATAAAATGGATTTCTCAGTGTTTAATGGGCGATGGGTATAAATATTCAAGCATGCCTCCTCCACCTACTTCCAATTTGTCTCTGAGAGTCACGAGATCATTTAAACATCTGTTTGTGTCCCGTAGTTGTATAATGAATATCCAGGTTACCTGCTGCTGTATGTACCGTCCACTATTGTAATAAAAGTATGGTTCTATTTATTAAAACCAGTCAGTGGTCGATTTAGGCAATGTCTCCCAAAACTTAAGCCATAGAGAAGGCATTCAGATGTTCCTTGGCTAGTCAGAGAAAAGGGACGGTACAGAACAGGTTAATATGGTACCAGACAAAGGTGAGTGTTACATACAAAATGATAAACCACAGATATACCTGTTCAGAGTGCAAGGTGAGTGGTACAATCAGAATAAGAAACCACAGATGTACCTGTCCAGACAGAGTGCAAGGTGAGTGGTACATACAGAATGAGAAACCACAGATGTACCTGTCAGACAGAGGGAAAGGTGAGTGGTACATACAGAATGAGAAACCACAGATGTACCTGTCCAGACAGAGGGAAAAGTGAGTGGTACATACAGAATGAGAAACCACAGATGTACCTGTCCAGACAAAGGGAAAGCGAGTGGTACATCAGAATGAGAAACACAGAGTACCTGGTCAGACAGAGGGGAAAGGCGAGTGGTACATACAGAATGAGAACCACGATGTACCTGTTCAGACAGGGGAAAGGCGAGGGGTACATACAGAATGAGAAACCACAGATGTACCTGTTCAGACAGAGGGAAAGGCGAGTGGTAAATACAGAATGAGAAACCACAGATGTACTGTTCAGACAGAGGGAAAGGTGAGTGATACATACAGAATGAGAAAACCACAGATGTACCTGTCCAACAGAGGGAAAGGTGAGTGGTACATACAGAGAGAAACCCACAGATGTACCTGTCAGACAGAGGGAAAGGTGAGTGGTACATACAGAATGAGAAACCACAGATGACCTGTCCAAACATAGGGAAAGGGTGAGTGGTACTTACAGAATGAGAACACAGATGTACCTGTTCAGACAGAGGGAAAGATGAGTAGTACATACAGAATGAGAAACCACAGATGTACCTATCCAAACAGAGGGAAAGGTGAGTGGTACATACAGAATGAGAAACCACAGATGTGCCTGTTCAGACAGAGGGAAAGGTGAGTGGTACATACAGAATGAGAAACCACAGATGTACCTGTCCAGACAGAGGGAAAGGTGAGTGGTACATACAGAATGAGAAACCACAGATGTGCCTGTTCAGACAGAGGGAAAGGTGGTGGTACATACAGAATGAGAAACCACAGATGTGCCTGTTCAGACAGAGGGGAAAGTGAGTGGTACATACAGAAGGAGAAACCACAGATGGGCCTGTCCAGACAGAGGAAAGTGGAGTGGTACATACAGAATGAGAAACCACAAGATGTGCCTGTTCAGACAGAGGGAAAGGTGAGTGGTCAATACAGAAGGAGGAAACCACAGATGGCCTGTCCAGACGAGGGAAAGGGTGAGTGGTACAACAGAAGGAGAAACCACAGATGTGCCTGTCCAGACAGAGGGAAAGGTGAGTGGTACATACAGAATGAGAAACCACAGATGTACCTGTCCAGACAGAGGGAAAGGTGAGTGGTACATACAGAATGAGAAACCACAGATGTACTGTCCAGACAGAGGGAAGGGTGATGGGACAACAGAATGAGAAACCACAGATGTACCTGTTCAGACAGAGGGAAAGGTGAGTGGTACATACAGATGAGAAACCACAGATGTACCTGTTCAGACAGAGGAAAGATGAGTGGATCATACAGAATGAGAAACCACGATGTACCTGTCCAAACAGAGGGAAAGGTGAGTGGTACATACAGAATGAGGAAACCACAGATTGTACCGTCCAGACAGAGGGAAATGTGAGTGGTACATACAGAATGGGAAACCACAGATGTAACTGTCCAGACGAGGGAAGGTGAGTGGTACATACAGAAGGAGAAAACCACAGATTTTACCTGTTCAGACAGAGAGAAAGGTGAGTGGTACATACAGAATGAGAAACCACAGATGTACCTGTCCAGACAAAGGGAAAGGGTGAGTGGTAATACAACAGAGGAGAAACCACAGGATGTACCTGTCCAAACAGAGGGAAAGGTGAGTGGTACATAAAAGGAGAAACCACAGATGTACCTGTCCAGACAAAGGCAAGGTTGAGTGTACATACAGAATGAGAAACACAGTTGTACCTGTCAGACAGAGGGAAAGGTGAGTGGTACATACAGAATGAGAAACCACCGATGTACCTGTTCAGACAGAGGAAAGGTGAGTGGTACATACAGAAGGAGAAACCACAGATGGTACCTGTCCAGACAGAGGGAAAGGTGAGTGGTACATACAGAAGGAGAAACCACAGATGTACCTGTCCAAACAGAGGGAAAGGTGAGTGGTACATACAGAATAATAAACCACAGATGTACCTGTCCAAACAGAGAGAAAGGTGAGTGGTACATACAGAATGAGAAACCACAGATGTACGTTCCAGACAGAGGGAAAGGTGATGGTACATACAGAAGAGAGACCACAGATGTACCTGTCCAAACAGAGGGAAAGGTGAGTGGTACATACAGAATGAGAAACCACCAGATGTACCTGTCAGACAGAGGGAAAGGTGGTGGTACTACAGAATAGAAGAAACCACAGATGTACCTGTCCAAAAGAGGGAAAGGTGAGTGGTACATACAGAAGGAGAAACCACGATGTACCGTCCAGACAGAGGGAAGGTGAGTGGTACATACAGAATGAGAAACCACAGATGTACCTGTCCAGACAAAGGGAAAGGTGAGTGGTACATACAAAGGAGAAACCACAGATGTACCTGTCCAGACAGAGGGAAAGGTGAGTGGTACATACAAAAGGAGAAACCACAGATATACCTGTCCAGACAGAGGGAAAGGGGGTAGTGGTACATACAAAGGAGAAACAAGACAGATGTACCTGTTCAGACAGAGGGAAAGGTGAGTGGTACATACAGAATGAGAAACCAGATGTACTGTCCAAACAGAGGGAAAGGTGAGTGATACATACAGAATGAGAGAAACCACAGATGTACCTGTCCAAACAGAGGGAAAGGTGAGTGGTACATACAGAATGAGAAACCACAGATGTACCTGTCCAGACAGAGGGAAGGTGAGTGATACACAGAATGAGAAACAAGATGTACCTGTCCAGACAGAGGGAAAGGTGAGTGGTACATACAGATGAGAAACCACAGATGTACCTGTCCAGACAGAGGGAAAGGTGAGTGGTACATACAGAATAAGAAACCACAGATGTACCTGTCCAACAGAGGGAAGGGAGTGATACATACAGAATGAGAAAACCACGATGACCTGTCCAGACAGAGGGAAAGTTGAGTGGTACATACAGAATGGAAACCACAGATGTACTGTCCAGACAGAGGGAAAGGGAGTGGTACATACAGAATGAGGAAACCACAGATGTACCTGTCCAGACAGAGGGAAAGTTGAGTGGTACATACAGAATGAGAAACCACAGATGTACCTGTCCCGACAGAGGGAAGGGAGTGGTACATACAGAATGAGAAACCACAGATGTACCGTCCCGACAGAGGGAAAGTTGAGTGGTACATACAGAATGAGAAACCACAGATGTACCTGTCCAGACAGAGGGAAAGTTGAGTGGTACATACAGAATGAGAAACCACAGATGTACCTGTCCAGACAGAGGGAAAGGTGAGTGGTACATACAGAATGAGAAACCACAGAGTACCTGTCCAAACAGAGGGAAGGTGAGTGGATACATACAGAATGAGAAAACACAGATGTGTACCTGTCCAGACAGAGGGCAAGGTGAGTGGTACATACAGAATGAAGAAACCACAGATGTACCTGTCCAGACAGAGGGAAAGTTGAGTGGTACATACAGAATGAGAAACCACAGATGTACCTGTCCAGACAGGGGAAAGTGAGTGGTACATACAGAATGAGAAACCACAGATTGTACCTGTCCAGACAGAGGGAAAGGTGAGTGGTACATACAGAATGAGAAACCACAGATGTACCTGTCCAGACAGAGGGAAAGTTGAGTGGGCATACAGATGAGAAACCACAGATGTACCTGTCCAGACAGAGGGAAAGGTGAGTGGGACATACAGAATGAGAAACCACAGATGTACTGTCCAGACAGACGGAAAGTTGAGTGGTTACATACAGAATGAGAAACCACAGATGTACCTGTCCGACAGACGGAAAGTTGAGTGGTACATACAGAAGGAGAAACCACAGAAGTACCTGTCCAGACAGAGGGAAAGGTGAGTGGTACATACAGAATGAGAAACCACAGATGTACCTGTCCAGACAGACGGAAAGTTGAGTGGTACTACAGAATGAGAAACCACAGATGTACCTGTCCAGACAGACGGAAAGTTGAGTGTGGTACATACAGAATGAGGAAACCAGATTGTACCTGTCAGAAAGAGGGAAAGGTGAGTGGTAAATACAGAATGGAAACCACAGAGTACCTGTCCAGACAGACGGAAAGTTGAGTGGTACATACAGAATGAGAAACCACAGAGTGCCTGTCCAGACAGACGGAAAGTTGAGTGATACATACAGATTGTGCCCAACCAGAGTGTCCAAACTAAAAATCCTCCAATTTGGTTCTACCAAGAGTCCACTATTTATATTTTTACATCTAGATAATAAAAACAGTAAATATTCTTCCATAATAATATAACACTCTGGCCCTATCGAATCTGCCATTAACCACCCTTTTATTTATAGTTCTTGTCAATGCTTGCGGTTCTGCTACCATCATTTATACTGTCCACACAGCATCTTGTACATTCCCCGTGAATTTATTAATCCCTAAATGTAAAACCGCCGTAGAACATGTCAACGTGTTATAAATAATTGAGAATAATAATATAAACTAATCGTAAAATGTTAGGCCCCTTTCTGTCTTCTAGGCTGCTCGTACTCTCTTGTCTTGGATTTTCTTCTCGTCATCCTACGAGCGAGAGAAACGCAGTCAGAAACCCTGTACTATAACACCCAGTGTACCCCACACACCCTTTCAGAAACCCTGTACTATAACACCCAGTGTACCCCACACACCCTTTCAGAAACCCTGTACTATAACACCCAGTGTACCCCACACATCCTTTTATAAACCTTGTACTATAACACTCAGTGTACCCCACACACCCTCTCAGAAACCCTGTACTATAACATCCAGTGTATCCCACACATCCTTCTATAAACCTTGTACTATAACACCCAGTGTACCGCACACATCCTTCTATAAACCTTGTACTATAACACCAAGTGTACCCCACACAACCTTCTATAAACCCTGTACCATAATACCCAATGTACCCCACACACCCTTTCAGAAATCCTGTACTATAACACCCAGTGTACCCCACACATCCTTTATAAAAACTTGTATATAAACAATCAGTGGAACCCACACCACCTCTCAGAAACCCTGTACTATAACACCCAGTGTACCCCACACATCCTTCTATAAACCTTGTACTATAACACCCAATGTACCCCACACACCCTTTCAGAAATCCTGTACTATAACACCCAGTGTACTCCACACAGCCTCTCAGAAACCCTGTACTATAACACCCAGTGTACCCCACACACCCTCTCAGAAACCCGGGTCAGTAGCGCTAAAATTGCAGTTTTGTTTTTACAATTATTTCCTGTTTATAAAATTGGTTATATGTGCTTCTACTTACTGGTAAACACAGTATATTACGTAAAGAGTTAGATAATAGAAAATAGTCTAAAAAACCTTTTGCCTTCATTTATTTAGTTATACCATGGGACATATTTAAATCAGAAATCTGCACCCAACACTGTTTTTCTTATCTGTAGGGGAGTTGGTGTGCTGCGTGCAACAATTATTTTGGAACACGCAAAACAAATGATGCCAGTAGATATGTATGACACCTTTACTTCCACTTAACTTAGATTATTATACAAATAAAAGTGACTAACGTGGTACTTGGATATTGCCAGATGTGCCCCATCCACAAGGCAAGTTAAAAAAAAACTACCCCTGCGCCCCAACTCACCCATAAGGAGACATTTTGTTTCAGGTGCCGTTCCCCCTTGAAACTCCCCTGGATTTTGTCAATGACATTGCACCACCAAACTTCTGTAGGAAGAAAGAGCAAGGCATAATCAGTGAAATCACTTCATTTATAAATAAAAACCAACGTGATTTTGAAAGTCCATATTGTGTCTTTCAAAATCAGAGTTAAAAGCCGTTTTCTAGCATATGGTGATAATAGACAGTCTGAAATCTGTATGGAAATGCAATGAGACGCACACATAGAAGCCAGATAATGGCAGACTGTTTTATTGGGTCAATGCATTGGTGTAATCTTATCTCCCTAATGGGAGTCTGTAACTGGAATTAAGTTTACAGGCCGGATAATTCTAGGACAGGTGTTTAGGAGATGAAATGTGCAGGTAATGGACACAATTAATTACTTGCCTTCAACTCTCAGATGTTCCATTTAATTACAGATCAAAAAGATACATTAATGAATAGTATTTATCTTAAAAAATAAATGAATAAACACAAAATAAATGAAATTAGCAAAGGGACCTACCACTAACTGAGTTACCTATCTATTAATCACATTGTTGTTTTTTTATCTTAAAGGACTAAACTATTGTATTTACCTGTGGAATCTATAATTGTATGGGAGGTTGGAGCAAGTATTCCTACCTCTAGTTTTGCGGTCATTAAAAAGTTAATAGCTTTAAACTTTTTGCTACCAATGCTCGGCACTCTATCAGCCTTACTTCAAAGAAAAATAATTTTGATATATTGTACAGGTCAGTGAATTAAGGCGAGGAACTGACCTTCCTGGCCTGTAACAATATTGCAAAAATATTTTCATTAAAGGGTCTCCATACAAGTGCCCTTTATTAAAAAGAGCACATTGCTGCCTTAAAGGGCATGTCCACCCCAATTTAACCCACTAATGGCCCCACTCTGTAGTGTATAAAAATCATTACCTTACATCCCAGCTCCAAATGGTTCTCCTGTAATGTCCCCCCAAAGTTATAAAAACTGCCCACCAGGAGCCTGGCCACCAGTGAAATTGTTTCCGCCTCTGAGCTGTCCTCTCAGAGGTTTTTGGCTTGCTCAGAGCAGCCCTTCACTCCCTCCCTCCCTCTCCCACCCATTTTCCTCTCCCTCCCCTAGTGTAAAATCCCTTTCCCAGATAGTAGGGATAGTTCCCACAGCCCCAACCGCAATAAAATATTTATAAAAAAGTCCCCCGATCTTTACTTACCTTCCCTCTCTCCTCCGGCGTTCTGCCTCTCAGCCAATCACCAACGCGGCGGCTGGTCCGGCCCCCTGCTTGCAGTTCTGTGCAAGCAGAAGGCCGGGCATTGCAGCGGAGGAGAGAGGGAAGGTAAGTAACGAATGGGGGACTTTCGTATAAATATAATATAGCGGTTGGGGCTCTGGAAACTAGCCCTACAACATTTTTTAAAAGGGGTGGACACGCCCTTTAAAAATGGCTCCAGTATCATGCATCTATCTGCAAATTATGCAAACTTATAGCAGTATAAAAGTCTCCACTGCGGCTGTCAATCAGTGTTCGCGCATGCGCATTTTCTCTATGACATCTCACACAACTAAAGCCAGCTCTTCTTTCCCCGTATCCTCACTCCACCTCTCCAACACGTTACACGGAATCTTCAGGGAGCATGTGCGAAACCTCTCAGAGGCGCTACTTGAGGTGGACACTAAATACTAAGACTCTTCAGTTTCTGTAACCTGATTCAGGCCGTGCAGAACAACCATGTGAAGTATCACAGAAAGGTATTGGTCATGTCACAGTATTCATTGTGGTCTACAGTTGGGCTAATTTTAGTTGGGGGTGTAGACATGCCCTTTAAGATCCAGAGAAGCTAGAGAAATCATCCTAGGCTTTGAATAAGACCGGCAGTGTAAGAGCTGAGAGCACTGGGGATAAAAACAACTTTTAAAGCTACTAACCTGTTAATAACAGCAAACTCTGAGGTAGGAAAACGTGTTCCTACCTCTTACATAATTAGTGAGTAATATACCACTTAGCAAAGCGGATGCAATCCAAAAAAACAGACCTCATTGCGCCTAGTGAGGCTTTAGCCCTTAAGGCCCCTTTTGTTCCCTTTTGTGACAGAAGTTTTAACAAGAAACAACAGAAATGGTTGAAGAAATGTCTAGTCTGCTCTAACTATTCCCAGGATCCAATTAGACAGCTGCTTCTATTATTCCAACTGTATTAAAACAATGCCAACTGTCTGCTGATTGGTTGTGACATTGCTCCAATTCACTTTTTTGCAAAATACATTTCACACCCTTCTGAATGAACATGTAGATTCTGCGTCTGGTTCCAGTCATATTTTCTGTAAGCGGCTCCCTCTAAAAACAAAAGAATTTCAGTTATATAGAGCTGGAGATTTTTATTTTTTATTTTTTGCCTGTTACACGTTGGACAGATCTACACAGTCTGATTGCTCTGCTTTGACAGTGTAAATGATATAGGAAACCATTTTATTCTTCACTAAAGGTATTGGAGAAGATTTGCATATCCATAAGCTGTTCCCAGTGCACTGAAAGCATTAAGACATCATAAAAAGGAAAGAGGGAGGAGGAGGGCAGAGAAGAGTAAGAAAGTACCACAATTAAATTCCATGTTGCCAAGCAACCACGTGGATGCCAGCATACACAATTAAACATACATATGTATACATTGTATCTGCATTTATACTTAATTACTGGGTTTGCAAAATACCTTGTATCTTTCAAACACAACATAGAATGCACACATTTTTAGTTTTGTGATATTGGGGTTTAAAAAACAGTATTTGGGTTGGGATCTAAGTTTTAGTTCCCCTTGAAACCAGAATTTATGTTCATCTGCATTTACTCTGTTTGGCACTAAATTAACAGTATGGTGAGCAGATCTATAGCTACTAGTAAGTCTCATTTATTAAGGAACCAAGCCTTTTTAAATTTGAAATATTTTACAAATAGTATAGCTTTGGTTTTTTTTGTTACCGTTTTTAAGATTTTTAAAGGACATGTCAACCCCGCAAATAAAAAATTGGATGTTGGTAATCCATCTCCAAACCAAAAAACTGTAAGATTTAGAAATCTGAGAGGTCTAAGTCTAACCTAAAATGGTGACTGATGTTCTGATATACCTCATTCTGCTTCCTGGTTCTTCCAGTTAGCAGCGTTCACTCATGGATGTGACAGGTGACATCACAGCCAATGACTGATTGCTATTCCTTTAGGTGCCTTCTCTGAGCATGTTTGAGCTTGTAAAAGAGCTTGGACGTCTTGAGCGGGAGGCGTAAACCTTTAGAGAGGCAGAGGGATGGAGAAGAAGAACATTTCTCCACATAAAAGGTTCGTCCTACATCTGTCATGTTTGGGATGTTATTTACCTACGGTATATATTATATTTAATGTTGATTTGAATTCCTATGTGTTTAGCTGTTAAAAAGAGCACATCCTTATGGCAGTCCCCAAACCCACGGGCTTAGACTGTATAAACCAGGACGGATGGATGAAACCGGCAATTCCGTTTTCGTAGAATTCAGAACACATTCTGCTTCAAACCCAACTGAATTGGATTTTTTAATTGGTTGAATTTTTAGTGGACCACACGACTGGCCACAATGAAATTTCAACCGTGGTTCGTTCGATTACGGCCGGCAATATTTGGGATCAGTCTGTTGGGATGAAATATCGGCCCATGTGTACCCAGCCTAAGGAAGCTTCTTGGATGTGGGGTTAAAGGGCAAGTCCACCCCCAAAACTATAATTTTCTATGTTATTGGCCATGATTCGAGTTTTAAAACAAGTGGTGCATCCACAGAAACATGAATTTGAACATTCTTTTCCCCCAGGATCTAATGTAACTTCTTTGGTAATTTTACTATACGCATTTCTCGACTGAGAGTAGCAACATTGCATATTTACTTCATTGTAGGGACATTTTAGGGCAATATAAAGAATCCAGAACATTAAGGCTAAAAAAAAAAATCTCAATGTATCCATCATTATTTAAACTTGAAAAATATATTTTGCTTATAAGAGAAATTGTACCGTGTGCCAGAAACTCCCACACAGGGATATGACTCACTTCTGGTGAAACTGATTGAGTTCGTTTTTCTTGTTATGGTTTTTAAAGACACACTAACCTAAAAAAAATGAAGGGAAATGCAGCCAGTCCATTCCTACTACAGTTATTTATTTTGGCTTGAAAAAGGGCAAATTATTGTTCTTTTTATTTCTTCTTCTCTTTTATTCCACCTATTTTGGGATTTGAGCATTTGACCCCCAAATCAGTACAAACGTGTTGGACACTTAAGCTGGGTCCACACAATGAGATATTTCGGTCCGATCGACCGATAGTTCAGTGTATTGGTCGATCGGACCGAAATTATTGCATCCGAATGCGCCCATGTCCGACCGATCGTTCGTCCGAATCAGACGAAAGGACGATCGGACATGGTGGAAAACCTCGGTCGAGGTAACTATCGGACGCGGCTGCTTTTGCCGCGACCGTCAGTCCTTCCTCCTGGCTGACCGGTCAAAAGAATCTATGGAATTGCTTTCACGTTATACGCAAATACAGACAATGACATTCACTTTGAATGGACATGGAATTAAAGCCTACTTGCCACTTCTTGATTAAATGCAAATGATCTCAGGAGTTATCAAACCCGATTAGCACTTTCTTGATTAAATCCACCTGATCTGAGGTGCACTCTTACCAAATTTCAAAATAAAAATCCTAAAATGACAAAATAAAAGCACAATAATAAATATACGTATATATACTCAGAGCACGGTTTGAAATGTACATCCCCTCTTTTATTGCAATATTAAAATTTAAAACTCACAGAACACCCAAACATGCATTAATGACATCACAACCAATGGTTGACTGCCATTTCCCTTGCTGTATTCTCTGCACATGCTCTAGCATATAAAAAGCTCTCTGAGCAGAAGGAGGAGGCAGATACCTTTTCTAGAATGGAAGAGAAGTTATCATTAAATATCTAGTTTCAACTGCGTGTAATGAAGTGGTAAAAATAACAGTTGGGGGTCTCAGCAGAAAGCTAACAAGTCACCAGTTTTTTGTTTTCAGGGTTTACATGCCCTTTAACTTTTTTTGCTTCCATTCTGTTTATAGCAAAATATGAATTTTCTAAACGTATGGTCTTCCCTAGACTTGATAGGAAATAAACTACAGTTTTTTGTATGAAAAGGAAAGGAATGTGTTAGAAAGACATTTGGTCACTGTTAAATTTCTGTGCCTAAAAGGCAGGATGTGATGTAAGATGGTCTATGCCCAGCAGACGTGGGTCTCTGGGCTTTAATACGATTCACTCATTTTGGCTGTCAGATTCTAGGCAGCAAAGCTGCAGTTTGATGTTGTGATCTCCTGTGCACTAAAAAGTGTGTGAAGTGTACACCTAGGCTGGGTACACACCGGACAAAAGTTGTCCTCAGCGACGATCTGGATGAACGAGCGACCGAGATTGGTCGTGTACATCATACAATATTTACGTCTGACCGCCCGATACATGAAAATATTGGTTGGTTGGCCGCAAATATTGTATGTTGTGTACCCAGCCTTAGTCTTCCACCACATGGGTGAATTATGGGAACTGCCCCCTAGTACCCAGAGGTTAATTTCATAAATCAACCAGCAGCCACAACAAAGGGAGAGGTGAGACCCAGCTTGTTGTATCTTTATTATATAGCTGGTCTATCTTTGTCAATATGCTCTGTCTATTGGGACAATGTTGCCTGCTGACTTTAGTTTCCCAACAATAACTTTGAGCAGAACACAAGGGGCCTGATTTACCCACGTGTGCTGTGCTACAAATAGGGATTAAACTCGTGCTAACCAATATTGAATAGGTTAGCACAAGTTTTACTGCATAATTGCAATCTATTTAATAAAGGATTTGCACCACTTTAACTCCACAATTTAAGACCAGCTAATGGCTGGTGGCACTGGGGTAAAATTCCTTTTGGGATTTACCACCAGGTGCAAATCCAGTATTAAATCCCAAAAGCCACATTTGCCTGGGTAAATGAGGCCCCTAGTAGAGCAGATAGCAGGACTATTAGTACGGATTTACTGTGTTTGTACATTGTTAAGAAATGGCAAGTTTTTCTGTAACTAATAAAAAAATAATTTTGTCCGATTTGTGAACCACTTTTAGCAACCCCATTTCCTGTCAAACCCAAAGAAGCCACAAGGGCGCAGAAACACGCGGGGTACAATTAGGTGTGACTTTGTCATTTGCAAGCAATTTTTGCAAATGTGAAAGTTTAATTTTATTTTCCTGTGTGAATACCACGATTAAAAAAGTCACAAATATTAATTTTAATGTGTAAAACACTGATGATTGTCTTTAGAATTGGTTTCAGATTTATAACTTGCTGTGCAAGGCTGAATACTGTGCAAAGTAAATGATCTGAAGAAATA
This sequence comes from Hymenochirus boettgeri, assembly GCA_019447015.1. Lineage (NCBI taxonomy): Eukaryota > Metazoa > Chordata > Amphibia > Anura > Pipidae > Hymenochirus > Hymenochirus boettgeri. The sequence continues at coordinate 22,588,810 of CM033476.1, read as the reverse complement.
ATACTCTTACCCATTACTGAGAACTAGAATTTTTCCTAAATATTACAGAAATATTTTTTGTTGATCTGTCCCCTATCTCTTTAGATATCCAATCTGAAGCATCTTACATTTCAAATGTCAATCAAGTTCCTTATTATCATAAACTCTGCTGCAGTGTGCAGATTTGCTGTAACTGTTAATATGACAGAATTGCATGGCGGGAAATTCAGTCTCTCATTGCTGTCTCATAGTAATAACTGAGCATGCTTGACTAATATCAGATTGAAGAAGGTATCGGTTAAGAATGGGAGGGGGATATTTATTACATGTATTTATTTGTAAATTAAATTTAGGTAATTAAGTTTAAGTTAATTGTATTCTTTAATTCTTCTTTATGAGATGAGTTACCTGTAGATGTAGCTTTATTTAAGTACAAAAAATAATGATCTACATAATGAAATAAACCATTTTTGTTATATTGCTGCAAAAGGTTTTTGGATAGGCTCACAGCAAACTCTCTGTTTTCTTGAGTTGGCAAAAAAAGGTATTTTCTACTTGTTCTAATGGAAAATGCTATTTATCTTCCCTATAAATGCCACAGCTGTTCTAAAAAGACGTATTCTAAGAGTCTGAGTTCACTAAAAATAATTCTGCGTGATGCCACCTGGAGTTTGGATGACAGGTCCTTAGAAAACAAGAAATCGTGGATTGGCTAAGGGACCAGATGAGTGTGACCATGGAAATGCATTTAAAGGAGAACTAGGGTCTCCAAGCAAGTAAGGGTTAAAAGGCTGCCGCCAAAACAAGACCAGGATCACATCTCTAAGTGCATCCCATGAGAAGCTATGAAACTGAAAGGTTAACTTGGTTTTCAGAACATTCTCCCAGTGGTGTTAGCCTGTGCATTCTGGGACAGAGAGGAAGTCCTTCTTGATTGATGACATCCTGCACCATCTAATGATCAGAACACAGAGGAAGTGGGCACTGATGATGTATATTGTGATTTCAATCAACAGGAGCCTTCCTCCAGGACAGGGGCTAAACAGAAGCAGAAAACGTTAACATTCTAACCACAATATCTCCTGGCAAGCTGAAGAGAGGCAGGGCTTTTTTAAAAGGTAAGACAGCAAACCTCATATTTTACTAGGTTGGAGACCATACTTCTCACATTATTCTTGTAGATTAGCCCTTGCCCATCAGTTATGAGAAATAAATAGAGCTGCATTTTCCTAAATGACTTGGTACATTATTTGCTCTTTTCATTTTATCCATCAGGCTATTTCATGGATTTTATCATCAAAGGATTCATTAAATGAAGTTAATTAACATTAGAATCAATGCTTTAATAAAATAACCCCGCCACATTATTTTCCTGCTTGCCGCAATTGACATAATTTTTTACGAATATATTTTTTTTAACTCTGTAGAGAAAAGGTGAAATACAACAGGGTTACTTAAAGGAAAACAATTGTCTGCATAAAGTTTATTTAAAAAACTGTTAAAATGAAAAGTACACCGGACAGGGATATAGGCCTGATAATTCCTACCTCCCAATATTATTTTTGTGAGGAGCTCCAGCCCAAACAAAACTGATTCTGCCAGTCTTCCTCCTGGCTTCAGCACTATCTTTAAAGGGTATGTCCACCCTAAAATAAACTTTTTGATATAAGATTCCCCCTGGGCTCCCAGCCCCAACCGCTATATTTTTATCTTTAGAAAGCCCCCCAAACTCTACTTACCTCCCCTCTTTCCTCCGTCGCACGAGAAAATGCAAGCAGAGGGGCGGGACCGGCAGCCGTGTCTGTGATTGGCTGAGCGGCAGCCAATCACGGACGCGGCTGCCGGCATCTCACTTTGGCGGAGGAAAGAGGAGAGGTAAGTAAAGTTTGGGGAGCTTTCTAAAGATAAAAATATAGCGGTTGGGGCTGGGAGCCCAGGGGGAATCTTATACATGAAGGATTTCACGCTAGGGGGAGGGAATCGGGAGGCCAGGTAGGAGGCAGAGTCCTATATGGACTCTGCTATCCTCCTGGTGGGCAGTTTTAAAGGACTTTGGGGGGGGGACTACAGGAGAACCATATGGAGCTGGGATGTAAGGTAAGGATTAAACTACACTACATGGTGGGGCCAGTAGTTGGGGGGATTATAGTTTTGGGGGTGGACATGCCCTTTAATACAGGATTAGTCCAGGACTAACCTGGCAAATGAAAACTGTACGTGCTGTAGCTCCTAAACGAAATAATAATGGGAGGTAGGAATAATCAATCCAACCTCCTTGCCCCAGGTACTTTCCATTTTTAAACAGTTATTTTTTAGAGTATAGATATCCTTTAATGGTGAATCTAGAAAAGAGAATGTTGGGAGTTGTAGTTTTTACATCTTTCATCCTGAAGGTTGGAGATCCCTACTGCTATTTACCTAAACTATGGTAAATTTATTTTATTACACAATGCAGGGAAAATATAAGGAAATGTAGACAAGAGCCTGAGGCTAGTCTGTGATTTGGAATTCAGCATTAAAATGAACATCCTTTTTATATATTGACTATATTAAGCTCAAATAGCACAAATGCTTTAAAAATAAGTTTCCTTTGGGGAGTTTTTGGTAAAAATGTTTTTGCAAAACATCTCATATTGGACTCAACTGGCAACATGTTAAAGATTCCTTAATAAACACAGGTATTATTTCTGACTGAATTCTCAATAATATCCCTGGCTAGGAGGAAATGAATCCTTAGAAAACATTGGGCCTAGGGGGGGCTGGACCCCCAACCATACCACTGCCATTAGTGCACTTTGGGCCTAGGGGGGACTGGATCACCAACCATACCACTGCCATTAGTGCACTTTGGGCCTAGGGGGGACTGGATCACCAACCATGCCACTGCCATTAGTGCACTTTGGGCCTAGGAGGGACTGGATCACCAACCATGCCACTGCCATTAGTGCACTTTGGGCCTAGGGGAGACTGGATCACCAACCATGTCACTGCCATTAGTGCACTTTGGGCCAAGGAGGGACTGGATCACCAACCATGTCACTGCCATTAGTGCGCTTTGGGCCTAGGGGGGACTGGATCACCAACCATGTCACTGCCATTAGTGCGCTTTGGGCCTAGGGGGGACTGGACCCCCAACCATGCCACAGCCATTAGTGCGCTTTGGGCCTAGGGGAAACTTGACCCCCAAACATACCACAGCCATTAGTGCACTTTGGGCCAAGGAGGGACTGGACCCCCAACCATGCCACAGCCATTAGTGCACTTTGGGCCAAGGAGGGACTGGATCATCAACCATGCCACTGCCATTAGTGCGCTTTGGGCCTAGGGGGGACTGGACCCCCAACCATGCCACTGCCATTAGTGCGCTTTGGGCCTAGGAGGGACTGGATCACCAACCATGCCACTGTCATTAGTGCACTTTGGGCCTAGGGGGGACTGGATCACCAACCATGCCACTGTCCAAACTAGTTCGGACAGTTTGAGTTATTCCGAACTCATAAAGTTCAGCCCGAACTTGGGTTAGGGTCCATCACTAGTCACCTCCATTACTAAACATTAGACCTAGGAGAGACCACCGCCATTAGTCCACTTTGGGCTTACCACTGTTATAAGTACACTTTGGGCCTAGGGGGGCTGGTTCCTTAAACATGTCACTGCAATTAAAATACTTTGGGCCTTGGAAGGACTTAGAACTTAAACATTTCACTGTCATTAGTACACCTCTGACCTGGTAGGGACAAGTCCTTGAATATGTCACTGTGATTAGTACCCATTGGTTCTAGGGGGAATATTTACTATCATTAGTATAGCTTGGGAACAGAATGTATAGACACTTTGTGACTTTCTTTTTGTAATATTAGGTAATGCTTGTAAAAGCCACAGTAAAAGCCACAGTCTTTTGTACACTTGTCATGGTCTTTCAGCTTACAATCTTTAAAACATCCTAATTATAATTAAAATATTTGGCCAGAAGTCAGGCTGCCTCTTTAAGATCAGTTTGTACTGAATGTTTCCAAATGCAACACATCAGAACAAAGCAGCCTCTCTGCGTGTGACACTGACTATATAAGGAGCGCTGCTTATTTGATAGTTTATACGATACTTGCAATAAAAAGTGAAGAATGTATAATGTGCCAAAACAACGCAAAACAGTATCCACTTCTGTATAAACACTTGTCAGCCTCTGAAAAATGATTAGAAAGGCAGCACAAAACTCCGATTTACGTGGCAGAGGGTCTATCGCTAATATTATATGCAGTGGGGTTATAATGTATGTATGGAATGGAAAGATTTCTAACAGGCACAGGATTCTCAGGCAATGCCCTGATGATGTCATCATACAGAAACAACCACAATGATGTAATTTGTGTTTACATTTTTTTTTACAATTGAAAACGTTTCATTTATTGGCTCCATTCTCTGTCTGCAAATTGTATATTTTAGGGCATTGTAGTTTAAAGGACAACTATTGTCTAAAAATGTACTTACTGAAAGATAAAATACCTGGGGTAGGGAGGTAGTATTGATCATTCCTAAATTTATACACACTATAGTTCCCCTTTAAAGGGAAGTTGTGCTCATTTTACACGGCAAGTTCACCCCCAAAAAACTAAAATTGTTCAGGAGATATTCCAGATGATCTGGTCTTCTGCTGTTTCCTGCACTGCTCTTTAACAAGCTCGCACACGTGCAGACGGACCAGCTTTCCGTCATTAGCCGTGATGGCATCTGTTTATGTAAATGACACTGAATAATCATAAATAAATACATGTGTTGTCTTTTTAATGATCATAGATGTTAGGTATTTGACATAGAAGACGTACTGTCTCTTTAACACAAGATCTAAAGGCTCAAGCATTTTTTCCCCCCTTTGTTCTTTCTGATAAATACCAAATGTATTGCTTCCCCTTCAGGCATCTATAATACTCTAAAAGTAGGCCATAGCATTGGATCTCTGCACTGTCAGCATCTGTTAATGTAAAGTGCTCCTTCTAAACTTCTCTTATGTAGACTTCAAGTAGAATGATGGATAGGTTTAACACATTCTGTGTGCACAGAAAGGATCAACGCAAGGCACAAAACCCACAAAGGATTCCGGAATGTAAGGAGTTAAATATATCCCATATATATGGGCGAGATGGTACCCAGGTATAATTGCTCTATGGAAGAAGGCAGATGGCTGGGAGTGTGGGAGGCTTAGTTGAATTAGTGATGTATCCCATTTTCAATACAAACCTGGTTTTGTTTCGAATCTGGGAATTCCGAAAAGCCGAGGATCCAACAGATTTTTTGAAAAACTTTCGAAAATTTTAAAATTTCAAAAAATTCTAAAAACGTTTCGCAGAGAAATCAAAAATGAGAAAATTTCAATTTCTATAAAAGAAAAGAAACTACTTTAAATATCTTATCTGGCCCTGTATCTAAATTCGAACAATAATTTCTGTTTTTATGGTTAAATTGGATTGGACCAGTCCGATACTGTTATATTAGTTTGTCCAGGTCCCAGGGATACGGGGAGCTTCCTTACGGTTAGTGCAGTTAGCTTCGTTTGGAAACCGTCTCATTACTATTACTTGCAATGAAATGACTTTCCTCAAACCTACACATTGTCCAGTTATTCCTACAGAAACAGACTTAACCTGCAATAAGGGAATGACAGGGATTTTATAGGACTAGTCTCTAATGGGAAATAGTAAAAAAAACAATCACAACCGAAACGGCTGGGTTTGCTAATAAAGGAAAAGAGAGAAACTGTAGCATCAGCACATCAGAGAATAACAAACAGGACTGACATCCCACGGAGTAAAATGAATTATTGAATAAGAATCTCTACTGTGATTTGTATCAACTAAAAGAAACAATATGGAGAATGTTTCAATTTATTTTCCTGTTAACTAATGTGTAGAAATAGAGAGAGCAACATGTACTGTCCACCCACCAAAGACACAGTTACTGGGACATCCAACTTACTGTCCCCGACCAAAGACACAATTACTGGGACATCCAACTTACTGTCCCCCGACCAAAGACGCAGTAACTGGGACACCCAACTTACTGTCCCCCGACCAAAGACACAGTTACTGGGACATCCAACTTACTGTCCCCGACCAAAGACACAATTACTGGGACACCCAAATTACTGTCCCCCGACCAAAGACGCAGTTAACTGGGACACCCAACTTACTGTCCCCCCGACCAAAGACACAGTTACTGGACATCCAACTTACTGTCCCCGACCAAAGACACAATTACTGGACAACCCAAATTACTGTCCCCCCGACCAAAGACGCAGTAACTGGGACCCCAACTTACTGTCCACCCACCAAGACACAGTTACGGGACACCCAACTTACTGTCCCCCGACCAAAGACACAGTTACTGGGACATCCAACTTACTGTCCCCGACCAAGACACAATTACTGGGACATCCAACTTACTGTCCCCCACCAAAGACGCAGTAACTGGGACACCCAACTTACTGTCCCCCCACCAAAGACACAGTTACTGGGACATCCAACTTACTGCCACCCACCAAGACACGGTTACTGGGACATCCAACTTACTGTCCACCCACCAAAGACACGTTACTGGGACATCCAACTTACAGTCCCCCGACCAAGACCAATTACTGGGACATCCAACTTACTGTCCCCCCACCAAAGACACAGTTACTGGGACCCAATTACTGTCCCCCGACCAAAGACGCAGTACTGGGAACCACCCACTTACTGTCCCACCCACCAAAGACACAGTTACTGGGACATCCAACTTACTGTCCCCCGACCAAAGACACAGTTACTGGACTCCAACTTCTGTCCCCGACCAAGACCAGTAATTGGCACCCCAACTACAGTCCCCCCCACAAAGAACACCAGTTACTGGGACACACAACTTACTGTCCCCCCACCAAAGACACAGTTACTGGGACACCCAACTTACTGTCCCCCCCACCAAAGACACAGTTACTGGGACACCCAACTTACTGTCCCCCACCAAAGACCCAGTAACGGGACACCCAACTTACTGTCTCCCCCCACCAAAGACACAGTTACTGGGACACCCAAACTACTGTCCCCCCCACCAAGACACAGTTACTGGGACACTCCAACTTACTGTCCCCCCGACCAAAGACACAATTACTGGGACATCCAACTTACTGTCCCCCGACCAAAGAACGTATACTGGACACCTAACTTACTCCCCCGACCAAGACAGTTACTGGGACATCCAACTTACTGTCCCCCCCACTTAAAATACAGTACACTGGGACACCCAACTTACTGTCCCCCCACCAAAGACACAGTTCTGGGACACCAACTTACTGCCCACCACCAAAGACGCAGTAACTGGGACACCCAACTTACTGTCCCCCCACCAAAGACTCAGTTACTGGGACACCCAACTTACTGTCCCCCCACCAAAACTGGTTTTCCTGGGACACCCAACTTACTGTCCCCCCACTTAAAAACCAGTTACTGGGACACCCAACTTACTGTCCCCCCTTAAAACACAGTTCTGGGACACCCAACTTACTGTCCCCCACCAAAGACACAGTTACTGGGACATCCAACTTACTGTCCCCCGACCAAAGACACAATTACTGGGACATCCAACTTAGCTGGTACTGTCCCCCGCCAAAATAACAACAAAAAAATTACTGGGACCCCCAACATTACTAATGCCCACACGACCAAAGACGCCTGCAGGGGGGGTTACTGGGAAAATCCAACATTACAACATGTCCCCCAAAAAGGGGGCGGAGCCAAACACGCAGTACTGGGAACAAAAAAGAAAAACCCAACTTACTACTGTCCGCCCCCACCAAGGAGACACCAGTTACTGGGACGCAGCCCCACTTAACTTTACAAAAAACAACCCCAACAAACCACCAAAGACACTTTGACTGGGACACTCAACTTACTGGTCCCCCCCACGCACAAAAGACAAAGTTACTGGGACACCCAACTTACCGTCCCCCAGCCGGGGGCAACAGTTATTATGGGACAGGAGGGGGGAAGGGGTCCAACTTACTGTCCCCGGCCCACTATAAACAAACAGTTCCTCACTAGTGGGGTAGGAAAACAAAAGGGGGGGGGAAAAAACCGGCAACTTACTGTCCCCAAGAAGCACCAAAGGCGGACGTTTACGGGGAACCAGGAAAAAAAAAAAATCCAACTTGCGGTGGTGTCCCAAACCAAACTCAACATACGGTCGTAACTGGGACAAAGCACACCCAGGCGTTAACGTCCCAAGGCACCACCAAAACCTCAGTACTGGACGGTAAAAAAAAAACAAACAAAAAGAAAAAAACCCCACTTACTGTCCCCCCAGACCGACAAAGACTCGGGTTACTGTGGGACAGACCCAAGGCTTACTGTAGGGCCACCAAAAAAAAAAAAAAAAAAAGGCACTGTACCCCCACTTAACACCAGTTTACTGATGAGCGGGGACGTGGGGGACCAAAAAAAAGAAAGGAAAAGGGGGGGATAGGCCCCACTTACTGATCGCCAACACCCCATTAAAACACAGTTACTAAGGACAAACACCCAACTACTGCCAACCCCCACTTAAAAAACAGTTACTGAGGGACACCCCACTATACTGTCCGCCACCACTTAAACAACAGTTAAACCTGACACCCACTATATCTGTCCCCCCCCAAAGACAACAATTACTGGGACAATCCACAACTTACTGTCACCACCCCCAAACGACCAAAGACGCTGTAACTGGGGACATCAACCTACCTACTGTCCCCCACCAAGACAGTTATACTGGGACACCCAACTTACTGTCCCCCCACCAAGACACAGTTACTGGTGGACAATCCAAACTTACTGTCCCCCCCAAAGACTCAGTTACTGGGACAACAAAACCCAACTTACTGTCCCCCCACCAAAGCCACCTTATTGGACAACCCAACATAAATACGGTCCCCCACCAAGACACAATTACTGGGACATCCAGCTTACTGCCGCCCCCAACAAACGCCCCCAACAAAGACACAATTACTGGGACAAACCCACTTACTGCCCCCCCACCAAAACCACAATATGGACACACGCCCAATTTACATGCCCCCCCCCACCAAAGACACAATTACTATATGAACACCCAACTTACTGTTCCCCCCACCAAGCACACAATTACTGTGACACCCAACTTACTGTCCCCCCACCAAAAGACTCGGTTACTGGACAGACCCAACTTACTGTCCCCCCCACTTAAACACAGTTACTGGACACCCAACTTACTGTTCCCCCCTTAAAAACACAGTGCTGGACAACCCAACTTACTGTCCCCCCACTTAAAAACAACCGTTACTGGGACACCCAACTTACTGTCCCCCCACCAAAGACTCAGTTTCGGGACAACCAACAACTTGCTTCCCCCCCTCCAAAGACTCAGTTACTGGGACAACCCAACTAATGTCCCCCCACCAAAGACACAGTTACGGGACACCCAACCTTACTGTCCCCCCACCCAAGACTCAGTTACTGGGACACCCAACTTAAAACAATCATACCCCCCAACCAAGACTCGTTACTGGGACACACAACTACTTTCCCCCCCACCAAAGACACAGTTAACTGGGGACACCAACAACTTACTGTCCCCCCACCAAAGAAGCCTCCAGTTACCGGGACAAAAAAAACCCAAACTTAAAACAAAAATGTCCCCGCCAGCCAGAAGACCCAAAAAGTAGGTCTGGGCCACAACCAACTTACTGGCCCACCCCGGTGAGGCAAAAGATGCAGATAACCGGGGACAAAATCCCCAACTTACTGGTCCCCCACCGACCAAGCGACAAACAGTGACTGGGACCACCCAACTGACGGATCCCCATACCCCCCCCACCAAGGACACAGTTGCTGGGACATCCCAACCTTACTGTCCACCACCACAGACTCAAGTGAACTGGTACACCCAACTTACTGTCAAACCCCCCCAAAAAAACAGTCCTCAGTTACT